>WEKX01002041.1:232988-297437 GCA_013390025.1 Pitta sordida
TCTGCTGTGTGGAGCTCCCAGCAGATATCAGGGAGGTTAAAGTCTCCTGCAAGAATTAGAGCAGCCGACCTTGAGGCTTTCTCCAGTTGCTTAAAGAGCAATAGGTCCACCTCATCCTCCTGGTCAGGTGGTCTGTAACACACTCCGATCAGAATTTCAGCTTAGATTTAACAAGCACCTTCCTTATTATATAGATAGCATAACTGCATCTTCTCAAATAAAATAATGAAAATACCATAGCTGAGAACAAAATACAAGGGCATGCACTATGGGTAACCATATATCTATCTCAAATAATATCATGGAAATACAATAGCTGAGAATTAAACACAGTATAGATAACCATATATCTATCTATAGCGGGATTCATTAAGAACTTTTAATCCTTCTTAAACTTTGATTCATTTTAAAGCATCATAGCTTGTGGGTTAAAGAAGGTGAGAATAGGAGAACATGAAGTTACCAAAACATATTATTGCCACACCATACACAACTATCCCACAATTTGACATCATTAATAAATATCTGGCACATTCCTACCAAAAAGCTACACTCACATTTCTTATTTTTCTTTTTACTGGCTTAATTATGTAAAAATCTGTTTAAAACAGTCTATGCATTTCTTTAAAGGATGCTGAAAGTCTTTCAGACCTGAGAAATGCTTAACAGCCTAATCACAAAAGAGCTGGACTGGCTGCTCCTAAGAAGCAGACACACAGTTCACACTGGCAAGAAGCTATGTCTCATATTGCCTTTATTGGGCCCTCACTGAAATTAAATTTACAATTGAGAGTTATGTGTTATCACTAAAAGAAGGCTTCTGCCATGCATATAATCACATCCTATTTTAACAGAGGATTTCTAGAGTAGATCTAGTCTACTTTGGGACTAAGAGCCAGACTACACCTTGCAGTGTTCACACTTCAAGACTTTCTAATAACTACATCCATCTGTTAAATAATTTACATTCTGACAGAATATGCAGCAATAGTATAGCTATGAAAATACACATTTCCGTAACCTGGGAAGTATCCATCAGTATTTAAGACTATTTTTTACTTCTCTCCTGCAACATCACATGGAAACTTTCACAGAAGTTTTGTTTTAATGATATACAGGCACCAGAACAGAATCTTGTCCCAAGAGATGCTTTGAAATAGCTTGATCAAGTCAAGAATCCTTCCACTGTGAATGAACCATCCCGTTTTTAATCAATATGCATCAGATTAGTCTTTCTGTGCACTATTACCTTGGTGGGCTGATTGTCCACTGTCAAAAGACTGAATGTTGAGCATTAAATAGTTCAAGGCAGAAGCTTTAGAATGGGAAGTTTGATGGTGAACTATTTTTAATGAAGCCTTCAAAGTAAAACCAGAAATTCTGCGCGTTCCCTTAGGCTGCAAATGCGGTTTTACTTTTTGTTTCATATTTGAATCCACTCTTAAGTAAACACTGGAGCTGAACATACTCTTTGGAAGCTCAACCAGACAACTGTATTTTTAATCAATTTCTTTTAATTATTTAAAGTACTTAGAGAATACACACTGAAGAATCTCCTCTAACTGCAAAAAATGATGTACAAGTTCAGGTGTAGTGAGGCTGACTGAAGTGAGAGAGCACAATATAGAGAAGATGATCAAATGAAAATTTTGGATACTTCAACTTCAGTAAGCATAATTGGGTCTGACTTTCTAAAAATGCTAAAAGTACTGCTCATTGAAGATAAGCATCTTTAACGTATTTTTAGTTGAGCATCCAAAAGCTGAGAAACAACAGGTCATTACCACAGCTCTTGACTTTTGACTAAATAGTCACTGTCAACTCTCCAGACTATTTACTGACTACTACACCTTTATAATAAACATTTTGAATTAAAATGTGCTGGCAGATTATTTAAGTGAGGCTTAACACACATTAGTGTTACTCTGTAGGCCATTTATCTTGGCCTGGAGGACTGCTGCCTGGAAAGCGCTGTGCAGGCTGTAAAATGACTCGTGTTAAAAATTATTCTTAAAGGAGATGTGGTATACTTTCATACATGCAAAGAGAAACTAGTAGAGTCAAAGCAAATTGCTTTTACAAAATTTAAAAGAAAGTTATAAAAGTTACATTTCTGTTTACTTTGGGAAAGGCATTAGTAGACATATTTACAGAAATCTACATCATCAAGGGAAAAAAAGGTTCTGCCTTACACTTAAAGATAGTTTCTGTGGCAAGGGATTAGAAATAACAATCCTTCAGGAGGCAGGTACTTTTCAGAAGAAAAGACAAAACTCCTACAGTGCCTCAGATGTCATCAAAACCATTTCTATTTTCTCATGTATTGGACGTCATCTCCAAATTTTGTCTTTTGCTTTGAATCACCATTACCTCTTTGAGGACATTCTTATGGGTAAAGGCTGTAATTTTAATATTTATATTCCCTAACAAAATTTATGTTTATATTTAAGTACTATCTGCACTCTCACCTACCCTATCTTTCTGGGATTTAATGGCAGCCCTTATCTCTGATGAAGGAGCAAAGTTTAGTGAACTGAGTCTCCTCACTTTGATCAGAACAGAATGAGAGGGGTCTGCCATAAACTCCTATATTAAAATCAGAGATTGGGAAATAGAAGCCAGCTTTATAGAAACAAAACAAAGAAGTTAATGAACACCCTTCAATCCTACTCCTCAACAGCTTCGTCATTTAGTAGGGAAATAACTACTTCAGCAAGCTGAGTAGACTTAAATGTCTTCCAATGTTCTTCTTATGCTTCTGGGACTGAAGGGAAATGAAGAGAAAGATGAAAGGAAAAGACAAAACCAGTTCCACACTTTTTTTTACACTGGTGAGAAGAGGCAGATGAGAGATAATCCTAGTTTCTCAACAACCCTCAACATATCCCTTTTGTGCTCCTAGTCCCCTATCAGACATGTGCTGCTGTCTGCAAACTGTCTCCTGGTACACTGGAAGCAAACTACGTATTTCAAGTGTACAGCACAGTTTTATTTTTTCACGTGAGGGAAACAGACACTTGCTTGAGATCTCCACGAAAGCAACCAGGATTCACTTTGTTTTTTGTAGCAACTTCTCTACAGAGAAGGTTTTAGGAAGAATAAGTGTAGGTGGTTACATTTGCTTCATTTTTTTTTATTGTCTTCAAGGGAGTATCATATATGATAACACTTCTAACCCAGTGCATGCCTGTTGACCTGTACTCTCACCATTGGCCTCAGGATAAACAAACCTACATATACACACATATTCTTGGTTGGTTTCTTTTTTTTTTCTGTTGCAATTTAATTTATTTTACTGAACACATTTTCCCAAATAAAGTAACAGAGCAATCAGGAAAGCAAGAGAAGCAAGCCCATGGAAGTAGTTTCTATACTCTGGGAATAAACATGCAAATCCTGTCAAATTATGATGAGAAAAAAGAAAAACAAACCATTGATCAAATCAACATTTTGTTTTGTGCAAGTATCAACAGTGCTACAGGGAGAGATTAACTAGGCTGAAGATGTATGGGTTCAATGTAATTAATATTCTTATGACTAATCACTGGAGTTACACTACTGCCCAGAGTCCCAAGGAGGATTAGAATACCATCATAACAGAAATGATCAGTACTATCTGTTAACTTTAGCTTTAAAAATACAACTAAATTCTTAAGAATTTGACACTGCCTCATGTAACAGCAAGAATGATTTATGGGCATTCAGCAAGAAAACAAAAAGGCATGAATCCCTGCAAAACACCACAGGAAGGCAAGTAATAACCCTAAACCTACTAAAATGTACAACATAATTTACATGATTCTGATAAAATATTTATACTGCTTTCAGACAAAGTATTGACTATCTTATTTCGTAAAAAACATGAAAACTTTCTCTAAAGAATTACATCAGATTAAAGGGTCAATATTTAAGCAACAATGCTCTTTCAGGGTAGTCATCCTGCAGGCAGCGGAATGCCAAGGTAAGAATAAAAGCAGTGGGAAAACAACACTTCTGTACTGTGGTTAACATGACTGTAAATGACTGTGTCAATCAACTGCAGTGCAAGACAGCAAGTAAGCCTGAACACGGATTGGAAACCTGAAGGAAAATCCATATACAGTATATTCTTTTAATTCTTGCATTAACTCCCAGAGCAGCAAGGGATGGCCTTGGAAGCAGCAACCAAGAGAGGGGGAGCAGACACCACTTTGCTGCCTTCTGAGAGAATGCAGCACAGGGAAGGAAGAGCTTTCAAGACTGAGATGTGCTTTGGGGAGTCAGTCACACTGGGGGTTGTCCAAATGAGACGAAATGCTCCCAAGCAACCTGACACACTTTCCACTCTGCATTTGTAAATGAAAAAAATAACAGACACAGAAAAGAAGAAACTTTTGCCCTTAGCAGCTTGTGAAATAAAAGCAGCCTCCAACACCCAGTGCAACTCGTTGTATTTATAAAGACAGTAAGCAGAGAAGAGAAAAAGGAAAGAAGTCACTGTGTCGCCACTTGAGCCCTGTTTGGGAGGAATTCAACACATTAATGTAATCGATTATACTAGTGCTTAACAGCAAATCCACTACTTGCCTGCTATCCTCATTTCAGGGAATAAATGAGTGACAAGGACTGTTGGTATATCCCATAGGCAGGAGGTGAGGAGGTCACTGTGCTCTGAGGGGCACAGTGTCAGGTACGGATACAGACCCCTCAGTTCTCTGGGGCAAGATGGGCTCCCTTCTGTCACTGACTGCATTGCCTCAAACCAGTCTCATAAAAACATGACCCTTAAATTGCAATGTTTGGTTAAACTGGGTTTCTGACTGCTTTCAGATGAGACCTCACAGTGGTAAATTGCATTAGTCTAGAACCTCTTGTAACTGAGTTAACACTGACCATTTCCATAGGAAGTTCATCACTTTTAAGAACATGATGTCAAACCCAGAAGAAAGCCTCATGACTGTAAACTCCATAAATTCTTCTCTCTCAAAAACAGCAGTAGCAGAAGAACAATGGTGTGATGAAGGCAGTTGGGAGACACAAGACAGCAATTCTCATTTCTCTGACACGGTTATATAAGTTCTCTACCTCTTTGTTTCCAACCCTTGCCTTCCTTTTACCCTCTTTCCTGTCTACCTCAGTATAAAGTTATCAAAATTAAAAAAATCACTTTAGTGCAGTGGTGAGTATCCCCACCTCTCATGCAGGAGACCAGGGTTCGATTCCCCACTGGGGAGGCAGTGGTGCCGTTTAAGAGTTGGACTCAATGATCTTTGCGGGTCCCTTCCAACTCAAAATATTCTCTGATTCTGTGACCTTCAAACTGTATGCAGAGTTTCTTTGCACAAATGACTTTGATCTCATATGAGATATTTGAGAGCACCAGGGAGTAATATCAACACCACAACAAACCAATGCTCATCATGGCACCAGTAAAAACATAGATTAGATCCTTCAAGTATTTCTGCACTTTCTTCTTCATTGACTATGGCAGATGGTGTCTTTTTAGGACAGCGGGCACTTTGACTATAGCCAGTACTTGGTGTAATGTATATTTAGCTATCTAATAAACAGATTAAGGAAAGAATTAAGGTTTTCAATAACTTATTTAAAAAGGTAACACTATACATTTAGGAAGGCCAGGAGTGATAAATTTCTTCATTGTAAAAAGGTGTATCATTATAATCAAGGATGTGACTATAACAACTGAGTTTCAGATTTTGTTCACTTGGTTAGGTGGCCTTTTGCTATGGTTTGGGTTTTGATAAGGCCTGGGTTATCTTGTTACCATCAGTAGCTGTTCAGCAGCTTATACACAATGAGCACAGTGGTCACAGTTCAGCTCACATGCCTAAATTGCCAAATTTGTCATCTTGAACTCAGAGAATTTCATGCTTAGGGATTCTGCTTTCAGAAATGTTACATTTTTTGAAAACATTTCACTTTACATTTGTCATCTAATGTTTAATCAGTAGGCTACATCCTTGAAATATTACCCCTTACCTGTAATTTGGAATGCATTCCCTGACACGCACACACTAAAAAATCTTAAAATAGCTTCTAAGCAGCACTGATCCAGCAAAGCACATCATTCTTTCATCACTCATTTGCACTCCTGCAGACTAAGATGCAACAAAAGAAATAACACACTCTATAATACTACTAACACCACAGTACATCAACAGTATACACACACAAACTGTCCCTGAACATATTTGAATTAAAACTTAAATTGCTGTATTTCCATCAGCAAAGTTTATGGGTTTTTTGCTACTGTTTATGTTTTGTTGCTTTCTTCCCCATGACGTAAATGCAATATTTTTCTTTGGCATCTTCATAAACTCATTTCTTCTAATCTTTTGTTACCTCTACCTAATGTCATCAATATTCAATGTTCTACCTCTGTCAACCAATTAAAAAAATCTACTATTTTCTCCATTCCTCTCCCAGATGTAGTACTGTGATTCTGTGATTTCTTCACAGTCATTTTTGCTCTTGCTGCCATTTCAGGCAAATACCTCTAGGCACTGAGTGATCAAAGGATGGGACTGGCTATGCTAATCCTCATTTGGTACAACAGCCATACTGCACCAAATTTTAAAAAGAAAATAAAATGGAGGGAGTTTTCATATTCACTCTAACTAATCAGTAAAGTCACCATGTCAGCTCACATCACTACTTTTGATCCAAAAAGATCCCAAATCGGCAGCAAATAACCATTAGTTGAGCAAGTGACATCCTTGAACAAGAGATGCCTAAAAGACTCACACAGAAGCTGCAGTGCGTTTTTAAATGCATACTTAAAACCAGCACTCAGTCTCCAACATGAAGTTCAATAAACAGAGCAATTTATCACTGCCTGTGCATTAAAAGCCAAGGCAAGGGAAAAGTTTCTGTCATATCTACTAACAAAACCTGTTTGTGCATACATTGGCCTTTCAGATGTATGTGGTCTTCCACTTTGTCACTTCAGAGCAGATGTTTAATTGGGAGGAAGTGATTTCAAACATCTGTAGCCAACATCTGAGAAGCTCAATGTAGACCACACAGAGACCTGAGGAAATTAAAAGCCCATGCAATTATGTCACTTCCTAGTATGCATATTTAGGATCATTTAAAAAATAAACAAAACCAGTAGTTACAATACAGAACTTTCAAAATCCTTCCTCTTCTCTTACTTTCCTTCCTCTGCCTTAGAAAATAATTGGTACTTTAGTAGATATAAAGTCTGTTAACTGAGTAACCAAGGTTTGACCAACTAGAGATACTGCACTCCCTGAAGGAAAAAAGCCAGGGAATAAACCTCCAGTGGGTATCAAGCCTTTCATCCTTCAGAGGAAAAAAGCAAACAGAGTAAATGTTTGGAAGGTGAAACATCCCTCAGTTCCAGTGGGTCTCAGGTATACTGGCAATAACTCAGGTTTAGAAAATACATCTGCAGTGTGCACAACAGCAAAAGTCTTTCACCGGGAAGAGCCCAGGTTCTTTACTTCACAGAAGAGCCTAGATGAAAAAGAACATTCAGCTATGGTTTTATACATGGGTAGATGATAGGTTGGGAAAAAATGAGGTGGCCAAACAGATCAGTTCCCATGAATGTGAGTGGAAATGGCAAACATGCAGCAAGGCTTCCATCCTTCAAAGCTGCTCTGCTTAAACAGAGCATCATCTAGAGAAATCAGAAAGTTCCTAAATTTCTGAAATTCTAATTTAAAGACGAAAACCTTAACAAATTTAAGAACACGTTTAAATAAAAACACAAATTCAGCTTGGTTTTGTTTCCCTCTTTTTTTTTTAAGTCATTTATTACTGTACTGTACATAGGTAGCATTCTATCTCAACTAGAATGTGAAAGTTGGGGGTTTTGTTATCAAATACATGCTACCTTGCTAGAGTATTAATGATGTAAAACTTTAAATTTAATTAGGATCAAGACAAGTAAATGGTAATGGCTCAGTTCATGCACGGTTTGTACAAGAGGAAAAATTTCCAGGTTTCACAAAAATTATGTGACCATTAAGTATTTCTCTAAATCCACAAAATAAATCTCTAAATTCCCCATGAAGAAGACGCCAAAGTTTTCTGGTAGCAAAGAACTGCTATGCAAAAATCCATGATATATAAAAATCACTAAGTAGCACTAGTAATCCATTGGTACTTAGCAGTATGAAAACAACTTGTCAGAATTTTCAACCCATAAAACTGCCAGAGTGGCTCCATGACGAAAGTGAAAGACCTGGAAAAGGCCAGTATGGTGTGTTCTGCCATCTCACGTCCACTCACACAGCTGATATGCTTTGGGTCAACAGTAAAAATCATCCTTCGATTGAAGATACAGAGTATGGCTTTACAGGGTAAAAAAAAGGCAGCTCAAAACAGGAAGATTCATTTCACTACATGCACTGGGGAGGATAAGACTCTGTACTGCCTACAAGCCCCCTGGTCCTAAGCCTTCAATGTTGTGCCTCTGGGAGCAGGGAAAGCTCACCTGACGACTTTATGAGAGTTTTCTGGACCACAAGATTGTCTGGAAATTCCCTGTACAAATCAATCTGTAAAGACCAGCAAACTTACCGCTGTAACACAGTCCTCCCCTGCACAGAACAAACCCTTACACAAGCAGCAAAATTTAAAAAAAAAACATGTTAAAAGCTCCATGGAAAACTTCCATTTTTGTCCTGCATGAAAATGATGTATTACTTCTGTTTGAAGTACTTTTTAAATTAAAAATGTTAAATTAATTAATTGCTATTAATAAGCAGCCAAAGACAGAGAAACAAGCATGCTCTCTCATCTCAGATGAGTTATGAGGGCCCAGTCAAATCTGACTCAGGAACTAATGTAGTTGTTTCAAGAAACAAAATAGAAAAGATTCAATTTTTGGCAGCTTTTAAACCATCTGTTTCACACTATTTTAATTACTTCTGCTCAGTACAGAGATTATGGGTCTCAGTTCATTTGTGAGGGAAAAACAAAGAATGTTGCATTTTTGAGCACGTGGGGGAAACCCCAGAATTCTCCCAACTACTCAGAAGCTGGGGTATATGAAGAAAGCAAAGGGCTTACTGCTTGCATGCTTGATCATAATAAAACAACCCTCCCCCCCTCCACGAGGGATTCCTCCTGTGCTTTGAAGCAAAAAAAAATTGGAATGTGCCACACTGACCTAAAAATAGGGGGATGTGGAGAAGGAGTTCCTGTTAGCCACTTTATTATGGCAAAACAATTAGTATCATTCTTTCCAATGGAAGAACCCAAAAGTTCCCATTGCTATTTGTTGTGGGAAATTGCTTATTAATGTGAAGAATGCGTTTCCTTAGCTTAAAAGTTACGGACTTACAATGACTTCCTTGTCAGTAAAAGGTCAGTAGGGTAGAAGCAGTAGGTGGGTTTAAAGGGATAAGCATATCTTCTCTGTAACACAGTGATTCCTTGTCCCTTCTCAATCCCCAAAAGAAGAGAAAATAGTTCTCAAAGATGAGAAGTAAACACAAGTTTGGTGCCACAGCTAACTTCAACAGATCTTCAGCTACAAGTGTCCTCTATACACGTGATTGGTGGACCAACACAAGCTCTTGTGTTTACCTGCCTGAGCTATATGAATGACTGTTCCCCTAGACCATCTACATCTTCCCCAAGAAACTGTATTATTATAGTTTCTGCTTCCACTGCGTTGTCTTACCAGTTTAAAGGGGATCTGACACAGCTCTTGGTGCTGCAGTGAAATTGTGTCCAAGTTGTTTCTGAAGAGAAATAACTCTTTCCCTACATCAAAAGCTATTGGGGTCTTGAAAACACTGAAGGACTTCCCCAGACCTTAAGATTTAGTCTGATTTGACTAAGGTGTGTAGCCAGACAGATTTAGTAAGAGGGAATGTGAACTCATCTAAATGTATCAGCTTGCCCAAACTGAATGTCCCATTGAAAGACTTTTTTCTATTACAAACATTAATACTCAGTATTTCTAGGATCAGTAACTCCCATATGTTATCATTTAATACTGATATCAAATGAGCAACACAACCAAATGAAGGTCAGCATGAATTTGGGTAAACAGGATTGGTACATTTTTTTGCATGGCCCTGGATGACTAACAGTGTTGGGTGGAATATATAAATGCATTATGTAATCTCCTTTATTTTCCTTACCATTTTTCAGCCAATTCACTGTAAATTCACAGTGCCTTTTAGTGCCTTTTATAGTCATCAAAACTAGCAGGAAATAGAGTGTATTTTTTAAAAAAATGCTGGATTTCTGCATATAAGACAAAGCATGCACGAAAATAAAAATATAATCGACATTTCACCTAGAGCGTAAAAGACATGCAAAGAATCTATTATGCTTCAAAATACACCCATATGCTTGTAGTTAAGACTATAAGAACTCTTAACTATGAAAACCAAGGAGATAGATGGGATCCCTTGGTTTATATAGATTTGTGCAGCCACTTTCCATTGCTGGATTAATCATCTCTGATCTCAGCAGACCCAGATTAAGCTGTAGGCTTCCACAGGAAACATTTTCGGTACTACAGCAAATGAAAACACAGGGAGCAACTTCCCTTCCTCTTTTTTCACCCTGTTTTGCCAATTTGTGGGCTTTAACATCCCATCTGGCATATCCAGCTACTAAAAACCTGTAAAAATCACGATCTGAGTGAGTACGATACACCCATAGAGGGTGCCGGTCTGAACCAGAAAGGGATTGTAGTGGTCTATTTTTAGGAGAGAAATGTCACAGTCAATAGTGAGGCACAGATCCTGCTTCACTCTGCCCTGGGGGTAACAGCTTGAAAGGTCAGAAAGCAATGCAGATACTCTACTTCAGCTTCTCTAAGAATGTGTGATTTTCCTTTTGAATGAGAAAGTTATCTGCTGATAGTGGTAAGACCAAACTGCAGACACCCTGCATGTATGTGCATTTTGGACAGTTGTTTGCCACTTATGACAGGAGACTTGTGTTGTTTCTTAGAGTCCATGCTCTTAGAGACTCGTGCTCTTGCTCTCTGCAATCCCAATATGAAAGACAGATTGTACCACTTGCTCTTAACTGTCCCCTAAGAGCCACCCCAAAAAAAGAAAGACGATATAAGGAACGAAGCAGGGGAAATGTTCCTCAAGGACCTCTCTCAGTAGTTGGCAAATGACTTTTTTCTCTCTTCCAATGGTTGTTTTTATACAATCTTAAATATTGATCTTTGAGATACTCCCAAAGATTTCAAAGCCCTCATGTAAACAAGAGATTGCCTGACGTCTGTAACAGCCACCTGCTATCCCTCCACAGAATCACAGAATCACAGAATCAGTAAGGTTGGAAAAGACCTTAGAGATCATCGAGTCCAACCTATCNCAACACTATTCCTGATGCAGGCCAGGATACCATTAGCTTTTCTGGCCACCTGGGCACACTGCTGCCTCATGTTAAGTTTTCCATCAACTAGCCCTCCCAGGCCCCTTTCCACCTGATCATCCTGCAGCCACTCCGCACCCAGCCTATAGTTCTGCATGGGATAACTGAGAATGGAGACCCAGGTGGATGGCCATGAAGAACAGACAAGTCTTTAGTGAAGCCCCAGTTGTAACTCAAGACCTCCAGTAACATGATCTAATCATAACTAAATCTGCCCAACATGTAATTTTATTACATGTTCTATTGTAACCCATTATCCAGTTAGACAACTTCTATGTATAAAATTACTGTCCCCAGTTTGATCCTTCTGTTATCATGGTGAGTGTTTCATGTGCAGTTTGACACTTTAATTCTGTGCAGTATGCAAAATATGGAGATATGGTGGGTGTGGGAACTAAGAAAATTGGTAAAGGAATATCCTGGTTTAAATTAATTAAATCTTAATCATAGGGAGACACGTAGGAGGGAGTCAAGGAATACTCTTATATAAAAGATGGTCCAAAAAATCCACCAGTCAGGCTTGAGCTTTCCTTCTGCCTTGCTGGCTGAGATGATGTCCCACAATAAAACAATTTATACAACATTAATGAGGAAGCTGCTTGCTGATAGGCTGTTTCCTTCCTCTCACTCCATGCACACAACTTCAGCAGCTGCAGTAGCTGAAGAGGTTATCCTCTTGAGCTGTGGCAGGGTGATGAGCTGCTGGGGGAGACAGAAGGATAATGTGGGAGACCCAACAGAGGAAAGCTGATGCTTTGCCACTGATAGTAGCCCAGCTCTCTCATTAACAGCAGTCTCTCATCCACTGTTCAAACAGCTGCTCCCTCTCTCCTTTACCTTACCTCACCAAGCAAAGGGAACCAGGCAGAACTGAAGCTCTGACTTGACTTAAGCCACCTGTTAGCCCATGCTACTCTAGATTGTGAATAGGGCTGTTAACTTGCATGAAATAAATTACAATACAAACAAATATTGACTAAAAAGTCACCCACTCTCCATCAAGCCTGCTTGCACAGCTAACGGAGCACTTTCCCAAATGCAACGGCTTTCAGCCACTGCTGGCAAACCTGATGCAGAAATTATCAAGAGGGAAGGTGATTTTTAATTTTTTTAAGCCACAAACATATTAATACACAAATTAATACATGTCATTTTCTAGTATCTCAACAAAGATGATTAAATTTAAGTTTTAGACTCATGCAATCACCAGCTAATAGTGATTAATAGATAATGCACACATGACCAAAATTTGGAATACCTTTTAAAACACAAATCTAGATTTATTTATCTCTCTTACCTGCTTTTCCTTTTTGTACTTATTCCTGTTGATAACTTTATTATCTTCCTTTGCAGACCCTAAGTCTCCATGGAGTGAGTTTTCCCAAGTGGAAGAAATCTGATCTTTCACAGTGCACCTTCCTGATTAATCCTTTGCTAGTATAACAAGGCAGTACTTAGACAGGGAGCATAGTTAAAAGATCACAACCAGCCCCTGCTCATTTACAAAATGTGGCTGAAATTCCCATGTGTGTTTCTGTGTACAAAGTATCATGTTGTCCTTCATATTCCTATAGGGGAAAACTCTTATTAGACCATTAATGATTCAGAGCCAACAAATAATAGGTTATCTATTTATGACATTATAAGTTAAAATAACACATCAAGCCAAAGGAATTAAAGCTGCTTCTTTATGACAGGCATTTACTTCCGTCTACATGCTTCCTTCATTTCTGGTTTTGTTATGAAAATGAGTTACTAACTTGTCTTTCAGAGAACGGACAAAGGGATTCATTTAGTACAAGTGGCATCAGAAAAAATAAAGCTGAAAAGATCACTGTGCTGGGCATAGTTCTGCCATACTGCACAGCATACTGCACAGAGGATCAACTATCCAAAAATACCATAAATCAGCTGTCATGTTTAAGGTATTGTTAGCAAACACTCTAAGAAACTTTAACATATTGACACATGCCTTCACTACTGGGGCTCAAATAAAATGCCAGCAGTCAGACCTCAAAAGAACTGATGGAGGAAAGGGCGAGTTTAAACTTCCCATCCACAAAAATCATGCTTTGGACCAGCAACATTGTCCTATTATTCCTTGGCTCAAAAACACTGATTCAGCAAAGAATTTAAGCATGTGCCTAAATTTAAGCAGTTTAATTAACTTTGACGTCAGTGAGCCTACTTCTGTGCTTATAATTAGATATGTGCTTGCTGAAGCAGAGCCCATCTGAATAGAATCTCGTTGATTTTAATTTGGCCCTTTGTCTTTGCCCCTCATTTATTCTTTGCAGTGACTGAGGGATTAGTGCTAAAGTTCTGGTTCAGGAATGCACTTAAACAACTCATCTTCACTCACAACATGCAAAGAGAAGCTAAGCATATCTAAAAAAATAAGCATAGACTTAAGTGCTTTCCTGAATAATGACAGCTTCATGATTGAAGAACATGTGGTGGTCCAGTCCTTCCTTTTATAACTCAGATTTTTTTACAAGATAGAAAAATTTTTCCATTTATATAAATAAAGAGTTAAAAGTTGTGTTCTGCATACAGTAAATGAACACTTACAAGAAAGAGCTACTTCTTAGAGAAATTAAATTTCTGTAGGAATCCTTTCTCATTGTTATTTCCTGCAGTGTGAAGGAGCCTGCTGTAAATGTCTTATTTGTTCATTTGAACAATGGCTTCTAGGCCCCAGTACCTGGAATATTTTAAGATCATGTGAACACAAGCACAAAATAGTAAAGCATTAAATTAACTTAGAGAAACACAAAACAAAAATGCTAACAACCAAAAGTGCATGAAATACGCAGAGAACATGAAAACCACTCATGCAGACAACAAAAATAACAGTTCAAGCCCCAGAGGTCAAAAGACAGCTAAGTGCCTTCACAGCACACACTCTAGAGTAAACCAGCAAGATTAAAGCTCCAGCTCCTGCCAGGCTGCTATGCTAAACACCTCCAGAGGAAAATCTCATGTCTTTTAAGGTCCCCACGAATTGTATTTAGCACACAGATACCATCTTGAACAAGCCTTTTAACTCAGATGCTTCTGTCCATTCTTCTGAATTTATGACCTTTTATAACCTGGAATACATGACAGCCATTATTAACTGCAGGCATTCTACAATTAAAGGTGGATTTAGAAGGATACGGCAGTGGAGGAGGAAGAGGAAATCAAGAAGTGAGTTCACTATGAAAAACACTGCAGAATTACTTCAAAATAAACACAGAACCCCAAATAGTACTTCTGAAGACACTCTGCCATCTATCACAATCCTTATAAACGAGCTCCCCGCAGGGCTCCCTGGTCTCTGTCCTACAGCACAGGGTGGGACACTGAGCTCCACTGGGATACACCACCAACAGAACACCTGAGGGGTGGCTGAGCAACTGGAACAGCAAAAGATTTGTCATGTAGTTTGCACAACTGTGCTGGTAATTACACAGCTAAAATACCAACAGGTCTCTGAAAAATATCCATCTGAAATCCCACTGGTCTAATGATTTTTCAGAAACCCTACTGAAAGCTCTTCATGCAGCAAGATGGTTAGTCCTTCACTTACGCAAAACCTGTTGGCACATACCTATTATTCTGCTGCCAAAAGAGCATTGGGAAAAAGTTTAAAAAGGTCCAGCCTCAAATTACACTGAAGAGAAAGCTGATGATATAAAAAATCAACTATCCATCTACTTCATGAGTTTATTTGGAGACACAAGAAAAGAATAAGAACATACCAGTTGGAATATTAAATATGCTCTAAGTGACAACTATTAGTTTTTCCAAAACCTACCAATTCTTTTAAAGCCACTTAGTTTGTTAAGAGAGGTTGACATATTGGGGTTGAAGGAGATGTAGGAAAAAATCACCTAGCTAGTAATTTTAGTTTTAGGGTCATTATTTGCTTATTAACTTGCACATGCCATAAAGAGAACCATATTATTACCGGCAGATATAATAAAATTTCATTATCCCATTCCCATTACTTTAGATTTTGCATTACCATATGATTGGGCTTCCCTGGACACATCCAGATTTTTCGTCCTAAAATTTCTATTTTTATCCTAAGAATCAGCCTCTCCCACAGTAACTCAGTCTAGAATTTGGCAGCTTTGCAGGCAGAACAGGCATTCACTGTCCATTTCCTCTGCTCCCACACTTTGACCTCTCCCTTCTTTGCTCTACATCTTTTTGCTGCATCAGTAAAAGGAATAAAACTATACTCTTATACTGTTTTAAAAACATACAAACAGCTGCCAAAAGAACGGGCACTGTTTGATGTGCAGGACCTATGATGTTTGGTCTGTGCCCACTGAAAACATCAAATCTACAGTTTCTCACCATCCTGTGCAGTCAGCAATCAAGGCTTTCTTTCCAGGGAAGGGGACGTTTAGAGTTCATCACTGACAAATAACGTTTCTAAACATGGAATCTTCAAAAGTAATTCCAACATTGCTATGAAAACAGCTATTTCTGCATATAAGAGCTTTTTCAAGCATAGTTTTATGGTTTTCAATCTCTCTCCAACTTTATAGCTTTATTGATCCCATGATAACTAGAGTTTTGGACAGAAATGAAAGGCAGACAAAAAATATCACCTATGCAAATAAATACAACAATAGAACAATGATCCTGTATAGACCTATTTTCCACCTTTGTAGACTAAAATGGCACCTGCAGAAACAAAACAGTTTCCCTTCATGGGGCAACATATATAATCAATATCTGACTATTCCAAGTTTTCAGTATGTTTTCGAATTACAGTCCAAATATATTTATTTCATAACAGATGCACCTACATGCTCACATTCCTTCCAGATCCTCAGTTTAATTTTGTTCTCTCCTCTACAAAGTTCCCCTCCAGAATGATTTGTATCACACAGAGACTGTCAGCCATGTATGTGTTAGCTGTTTGAAGACAATCCTTAGAGGTCATCATTGTTCTACAAAGCTTATCCGATTGCCTAGTTTAAGATGTGGGGCAAATACATTTCCCTCCTCCCTTGGCTTGAAAACATAATCCTCCCCAGAGCTGAACTTTGTGGCTCTTCCACTCTCTCTGAGTGAAAGCATATACATACTTGTTACTGATGCACGAAATTCTACCAGATCAAGAAAATAGAAGGAATACAGAAGATAATTTCAACTGCAGAAGTAAGTCTGGCAGTCTTGTAGTGCTGACTGAACCAAAGGGACTGTGCCCAGTCAGACATGGCAGTTAGGATTTCCCGTTTTTCTAACATTACCTTCAAAGTTTGCTACATGACACATTGCAATGAAAGACAAAAAGAAAGATGCTGAAATGTCTCTGTATACTTAGCCATTGCAAAGGGATGCTGAAAACCACTCTGCTGTCCTTCATAAGGACTGAGGTCTGTTTGAAGCCTAGCTCCTAGCAAGGATTCTACAGGAAGACGGGCTGCTGAACTCTGCTCAGCTGAATTCTTTGTCCTGACACAAGGTTTGGCTTCTCATATTAGCAATGAACTCACTAATTGTTTGAATTTTGGTGTGTGTCACATATATTCTGACAGCATCTTTGGTAATCTATTACCAGGGATCCCATTGAGCCTCCAGCAATGATATGATGATCCACCAGCTTTGTGCCATTGGCCTGAGAACGTTGTTCTCAGACATTATTCTTGTTTGTTGTCACAGCTTTCTGTCCCTTTAGAGGCACTGAATGTTTCTGCATGGAGGCAAATCCTTCTTACACAAAACAAGCAACACAACAAGATTCTCTGATCACTCCCCAGATGCCACACCAACCACACAGCTGCACACAACTGTGTGGATTACCTGAGTGGCTCAGAGACAGGAACTCCTGGAGTGACAGCTGTCATACTGAACTGTCTCTGCCCTGGCTGAGGAGCTTCTGCCTTTTCTCTGTCACTGTAAGATGGGAGCAAAAATTGGCTGCAAAGAATCAAATGAACACAGAATTTGCTCCAACCAAAGACTCCATTTTTACCTATTAATCTTTCTACACACTGAAAGAAGGAAAAAGTATCTTTCTCTTTTGGGACAACATTTTTTTTTCTTTCTTCCATTCTAACAGTTGCTAAGACCAAAATGTCAGCCTAGCTCTTCTCCAGCTCACAATGATACTCATCCTAGGTATTGAATGTATGTTTAGCTGAATTGAGTACAATTTTAAATCAGAATTTAAAAACAATTTGCTGCCCTGTAAGACATGCTAGATGTGATAGAACAGAGAAAGGAGTTTTACACAATTTTGGCTCTAACGAAAAATCTGCCTGAAGTATTTGCTTTCTTCTCAAGACAGCACAAGGTTGACACAGCTCCAGTATTTTGTTTCTTTTGCTTTGGTCAAGACACACTTACTGTAGCTACTGATAATTATTTCAAACACATTTGGCTGTAATAGTGAAAGACCTCCAAAGCAAAATCCCCTCACTGCTTGCAATGGTATTTGGCTTTTTGAGGACAACTAGGTCCACTCCAGCATTCCTATTGGGAGGCAGCCACTGTCCATAAATTCCCGACAAGTAACATCTCCCAGTCTTGTATTAGACTGTGTGTCATTTTTCACACTGAGAACTTAGAGGTCTCTCTCATTCTTCACTTTAATTGAAATTTTATCTTGTTAGGAGCAGCTTCTGTTCATCCCTCTATTACTGAGTTCAAAACTAAGTCAGTAATACTTGCCTTTAAAAATGTTTACGTTTCCTGTGAGAACTTGCTTTAGAAGATGCACATGTGAAACCAGCCTGTGAATCTGAAACTAAGGACTGCTGTTTGTGTCTGCAGGTTTGAATCTACAGAGCCCTAAGCAGGGCTTTGGGAAACAACAGCGCAGGAAGGCAGGAATTAAAAATCTCTAATGTTTTGTGTACACTAAAATTAGTAGTCCCAGCACACTTTAAATGCAGGCATTTTTCAAAGAGACAAGGAGTATCTTGAAGGGGGTTGAATTAATCATTAGCCTGATCACCTATTACCATAGAAGCTAACTTTCTGCATGAAATGCTACTATGTTAAGTTTTGATGAGAGTGGATTTCTGGAGTCGGGTAGATACTACTCAGTTCATACAAAACACAAAACCACTGTTTCTCCGTAACAGCGCACACAAGAAATATACATTCACAGCAACAAAGCAGAGGGACAACCAAGGTACCTACTAGACAGAGTCAAAGAGATTTGCTTAGGACTGCACAATATCCAGACTTGATATCTCAATGCTTGATATTTTTTTCCTTCCAGAACATGAGGAAATCCTATCTATGAGCCTCACCCCCAACAACAGCTTCATCTATGGAGACATCTTATAGGAGCAGAGACACACTTACCATCATAGGTCTCTTTCTTGGACTTGATGTTCAGACTTTCTGAAAAGTCTGGTTTACATCATAGAAATGAGATCCAAATCAAGTGAAGTTTCTAGTTAGATTCACACCTTCTGTGGTTTATTATTGTTAAGCCACTAAACTTCATGACTTCCTTTTTCTGTTGTATGAGTGAAATCTTACTTCTTCCACTTACTCCTCAAGTCAGGTGCTACTGATAACTGTTACAAAGCATGACTTAGCATGTATGAAAATGTCATGAATAAATAAATTTTGGATTTATTAGGATATTCCTAAAAGTGTCACAATAAGACACAAATATTGTTGCAGTTTTCAAACTATCAAAAAATAAAAATAGAGTTACTTGACATCCAGGTTACAGAGGAAAGGAAATTTTATGATTTTCTTTACATGTGTTATTGAAATTGAGGCAAGTTGAGACAAAAAAAATCCATTAAATGTAAGCAACCCAGAAACCTTATCAAACATGAATATACTAACTTCTGTTGAACTTCCCAGAAAAACAGCACATATTGTGCATACGTGCACAATTCTGCATCTGTTTTGGGAACTTACTCCCTAATAGCTCCCTTCAAATCAATTTTCTTTTATTCTGCAGTTTCCCATTGGATCCCCTCTCATGAAAGGCATAAAGAATAATACAAATGAAAACTACCTACAATGATGAATCCTTATGATTCCTCGATTATTCTTTAACTGATATTTAAAGGAATCACACAGCACTTATGAAAATACCTTTCTCTCAGCACACCTTAACAGGTGTATTTTAACAAAAGCATTAGAAAAGATGAAACAAACATGTTTTCAAAACAACTTCTCAGTACAGAAATCTCACTTTTTATAAGAGAAATACTATGTATAACACCTTGTCAACTAAGCAGCGTGTTTGTGTTGTGCCTAGACTTTTCAGAGCAAGAACTTCCCTTAACAGGCTGACTCCATGCTGCAGATAAGACTGCAGGAATTAGGAATGGATCTGAAATTTTGACCATGGAATCTCAGTTGTATTTAGGAAGTGAACTTGCTGTGCTGGAGCTTGATCTCATCTGTTCACACAGTTCATGCTTTCGTTGTTAGCCCTCCAGCAACTAAAAAAGCTACCAATCCCCATGGAAGCTGCTGTGTTACTGTTCTCATAGCTGGACTCCTCATGAACTTCTCTGAATGCCTCCAAGACACACAGGCTGATAAGAGTGCACTGGCAGCGAGGTACATGTGGATGCACTGCAGTTCAAAAGGGAGCAGGTTCAGGACTGAGTGCTGTAAGCTGAGAAAAGGTAACTCGTAAAGGGCAAGTGCCATTCTAAGAGTTTCCTTTCTTCTCTCCCATGAATATATGTATGCTTTCACAGCTGCTTCCTCTCTTACTTTCTATTTGCAACTCACCTCATCTTCAGAGGGAGAGCTAAACTACTCAAAACAATAACGGAAAATATATAAATATCTAAATTCACACTGAGACCAAGCTTTAAGCTGTCTCACCAAATTTTCAGTTGCTCTCAGCACATATGGGATCCCTGAAGCAGAAGGCAGAAAACACTGATAGAGATCAACAGAAGTCTCTCAGAATGCCAGTTCCAGGCCAAATGAAAGTGTGTTGCACACTTTAGGAATAAATTCTTCCCAGGAAGTGCATAATGAGCTAACGCTTTGTACATTCAAATCTGCAGCAAAGAAAGCATTCAGGTAAGTACCAGCCTCTCAAAAATCCAAGGTACAGACTAAGAAAACAGCAGAGCAAGCTTGTTGCTATAGCTGAGTGTCTGCAATTTTCCTAAGTGCTACAGTAAAGGCATTAGCATGAAAACGTTTCAACCCGGCAACAGTTTTACTGCAACATCTCGCAAAGTCAGAATTGGTACCATGGTAACAAGGACCAGTCAAATGTCAAAAAGAACAGGCCAGATACACCCCCTGGCATTTTGACCAGACAAAATAAAGAAGCAGCAGTTCAGCCACCCAACCTCCCTTATAAACACAGGTGTTCAAGTGTACAGTAGAATAGGGAATGCCAAAAAGAAAGTGAATTCCCATTCCAGCAAAATAATACCTATCTACATCAATGTGTCATAAGGTCCTCAAACTCACAATAAAACCAAAGAGGAATTGCCAAGCAGAGGATAATGGAAGTCTGACACAAGTACGATCATGTTTTGCACGTGTAGAAAGCAACCAAATGCATCAGGAGCAGATATCTGAGGGAGGAGACAGGAGCAGCTCAAACAAATAAGGGCTAGTGGGGAAAACTGCAGGCTCTTCAGCTGCTCCATCTCAAGATGTTTGAGAGCTGACTGCTGAAAAATCTGCCGTATGCCAAGCCAACCTGACATAGGCTCAAGACACAGCATATAATTTTTCAAACTGCAAGTCTTTTAGACCTTTGTTCTGAGTAAACTCAAGGGTGAGAGAAATGGTCAGGGTCCACAGTGCCTTTTCTGCAATCAATGTAAATGTGGCTGTCACAGAGTACAGACATGAATTAATGCTACTTGCTACTAAGCAGTATTAGTGACTGCATTTCCCTTTGGTCAAGGGAAGTTGCCAACTTCATTAACAGAATCTAATTAAACTAACCTCATAATCTAAATGAATTAAGAATTAATTACTCATTTATTTGTAGTATCCATACTATAAATCTTTAGGAATGGAAGACTTAGTCGCAACAAAGGTGTATCCTGCCAACATATGTTTCAGAAGAGAATTATTTTATCTGTATGACAATAAAGTGTTAAGTGCCCAGCTGAAACCATGGCTCTGCTGCGCTGGATATCTACCTACAGGGGAAGAGGTAGTTTCTGTACTGCATGATACTAAATTTAATTAAACCAGATTAAGAAAATGAGATGGAAGGTGTATTATTACCCTGCCTTCAAAAATACAAAACTTCAAAACAGAGAGCACAGCTGACAAGGGCACACAGTGAGAATCTGTGCTAAGAGCTGGGAATTGAACCTAGAGATCACCTGAAATGTAGTCCATCTTCAGCATCAAAAGCTGTTTCAGAAGGTGACAGCTAAAAGCAAAGAGTACCTTTATTTTAATGAGGAGAGTCAAGTAGACAGTATTATATCAACTCTAGACATGGCCAAGTGAAACAACGTATCAACTGTAAGTACCAATGAAACAGGCATCTGCATGGAAATGTAGTAAGAATTTAGGACTACACAGATAAAAGGTTCTTAACATCTACACATTCTGCATCAAGAACCACATTACACAATTTCATACACTGAGTTTTATCTTTAAAAAGGCAGCTTGATTGTTCCATTTTCTTTACTCTGTTCCATCCTTCTCCCTTGCCATTCCAACTGCAAACATTTTTCAAATGCAACTGCCCTAATAATTTTGAATTCTTCCCTTATTTTATTCAATTTACATCTATATGTTTTGTGCCAACACTATAATGTAGCTTCACAGCTCTTCTTGTTCTAAGTTGTTAGTATTTACATACATTTCATAACTCTCCTTAGCTTTCATTTCATGAACAACCCAAGCCAACTTTTTCTACTCTGTTCACATAAAGCTGCTTACTCATTCTTATCAGCCACTGTCCTAAGTACAGATACAGCATTTTTGTTTCTTCTCCAGTCATATAAGACCATTTTGACTTGTCTGAGTTGCTCAAAATCTTTGTTGTGAGGCATGGGACTGACAGCTCACATGCTACTTCTTTCCAAACGCAGAGATTTCGTCATTTGGTCCCCTCAAGCTGGAGGGATGCCATCAGCCTTGGCTGGAGTAATTTCCATCTTATACTGGTAAACCTTTTAGCTGCTTCACTTTGCCTTGTGTCCTCAGATAATAGAAGCATTATTAGAAACTTAGACAAAGTGTTAATCTAGTCTTATGGTCCCACATGATCTACAAGTTATCCCTACTTTCTACCTTTTCTTCATTCGCATTAAAAAATTAATGGAAGTTTGATTTGATAACACACCAAAATACTCTTTGTCAAATCTATACTATTTCTTTGAAAATTTGTCCTGATTAGAACATACCTTAGGTGTCAGTATCTTGTCCAGTAATGTTTTAACACCACCATTTGCCATTATTCTCACTACAAATACTTTTGTTAGCTCGGGGTCCAATTTATTCACAGCTTTGGTATCATACTTGCTTAAGAACAGCCCTTTTATATCACAGTTAGAGTACAATGGTTAAAGCTAAAGAAATAAAACAATGTAAAATCCTCAAATACCACAAAGCTTTAGTTTATGCTTCATATTAAGCATATTTTTATGCTTCAAGATTATTAAGTAATATCTACTGCTCTTGAAAAGTAAAATAATAAACACACCAAGCAGAGCCTAAGGGACTGAAAACAAAGCAATATCAAAAAGGTTTGTAGCTGCCCGTCCAAGCTATCACAGTGTTTGTTTGCTGTAGAGTCTTTATGATTGCTATAGTACCTTTCCTGAACAGTTCTGCCCTCAGGCTCCTTCCTCCCTCTCTCTTTACAGAGATACTGAACACTGTCCTTTTCTGACAAAGCTCCCTGTATGATCTCATCCTGTCGTCCCCTTGTCTGGCCTCAGCTTGGCCTCCTGACAGAAACAAAAGTAGAAAAGTAGGTACAAGAGCATTGAACTTCAGTAGCTTGATAAATTATTTTTTAAAAAAGGTATTTCAGAACAGAAAACTGTTCCATCTCTTTCTCTCTTCATTCCTCCCCCCTTAAAAAAAATTAAAATAAACACTTTAATCGGTGAACTCTATTTTAGTTGACTATCAGACCTTGAAATAAAGGTACCAGATGAGACAAAATGTACAGGAAGGACAAAAGCAGCAGACATACTCAGAAAAGGCCCAAGCAAGCACTGTTCAGAAAGAAAGCCTTCAGGTTTAAGGAAGAAAAACCGGAATACACAAGCACTCATGCGCTCTCAGAACAATGCAGGTTACTCCAGTCTGAAAGCAAATGAGCAGGCAGCTAACATGCTGGGCCATTCCCCATAGGTGTCACAACAAGGCAAAGGAATTTGCAGTGGAAGGTCTGGGGAGCAGCTGTCACCTAAAGAGACATATTTTTAAAGGCTTTGTCATTTGTCTTCAGGGTGGGAAACACTGTGTTTGACCTCCTGCTGATGCAGCAGCCCAATTGCAGCAGCATGGGCCAGTGGAATAAAAGACAGCAGCTATTATTTTAGGTACAAACACCAGAAAGCAGAGGCGAAAGGCATAGACATTAAATCATCATTTCTATTTAAAAATACATATGACAATTTTTTAATACTTTTCATGCTGCCTGAGCCTTCCCTCCAGCACTTCTCCTAAACAATTTGTATTAGCTAATTGTTACCTATCTCCATGGCCAAGTAAAACAAGACTAAAACGCACAACTTCAAACACTGTCTTGGCAACACCAAGTGGTCCCAGATGGGAAAAGCTAAGGAACTGACAGTTCTTGCTCTGTTTCCCTGAATTCCCCCAGCTGAGGCTGTGCCACCTGAAAAGCCCCACCTGGCTCCAGCCTCTCATCTCCCTCTGCTTCCCCCCATGTTTGCCTGTACTCTGATCTGTCATCTGCACTTCCTGTAATCACTTGTCAACATCTTCAGCTTAGAAGGGAGCGATGTATCACCAAAACAGCTTAAAACCAGCTGGGATGAAACACTGTGGGACCATTTGCATGAACTAGGGGAGCGAGTTTCCCATGGAGTTGAACCACTTTGGCAGCTGGCTGCTCTGCCCTCTAGCCTCAAGCTCCAGCCCTCTTCCACCAAGGATAAGAGAGACCCTCAGGCACTGCCATGGGGACCCTCACTCTCCTGCAGAGAGACAGCTCAGTGAGACACTCCAACAGAAAATAAGCTGTCCCAGCAAAACCTCTTCTGCCAGCACAGGTCCCTTGGCAAGCTTAGGGTGGGAATTGCTGGAGAACAGGGGCAGGACTACTGACTGCACTTCTTTAGTTGTCTCTGCAAACCAACAGGCCTGAGGGACATCAGGCTGGGGTGGTCCATGTGCTCCATCTCCACAGCAGATATCCAAAGCCTGCCAAGGCCACTCCAGGCCCCCAGCCTCCAGGACATCAATCAAGAAGCCTTGTCCTAAACTGTAAGGAGCTACTAATAGTGGATGGCCTTTAAAAGGATTTGTTGCAATTATTCTCCTCAGTGTTCACCTACTCAAATATGTTTTAATTAGAATTTTTTTTTCTCCTTATGTTTCAGAATGTCAGACACTAAACAACATGGATTAAAAATGCTTCCAGAACGATCCCATTGGCAGCATTAAATTCATACTTGTAGGAATGAATTCAAACCATTGTAAATTCCCCCTAAGCCTAGAAGGAGGGAAAAACAAATGCTTATTCATTAAAATTAATGTCATCTGATATCTACATCAGGGGACTTATGTAGGAAAGTGACTGGAAGAAGTGATGAAGGTGTCTTTCAACATATGTAGCAGAAAATGGAATGAGTTACGCAAAACAACCTGCAAGCATCCCTGACAACAACTTAGGCAAATCATGAAAGGCAGCTTTCAATGATGCACACTGTTACAAAAGAAGCAAAGGGCAGTCTCAACATTTTTACAAAAACTGAATGAGAGAGCACAGCCATTGCTACATTAGAAATCAGAAAACATTACTGCACTCTGATGTAGAAATTAACCCTTTAAAAAGTCCCTATGTTCTCAAATGACCTCACATTTGTAATCTCATTCTGTCAGCCCTCACATTGCCCATTCAAAGATGCAGCTCTCATGGACTGTATGTAATTCTTAGAGGAGAAGATATATGCAATATTTCACAAAATATCTTATGATATGGTCTGCCCATAGAGGTGGTGGAGTCGCCATTCCGGGAGGTGTTTAAGAAAAGACTGGATAAGGAACTCAGTGACGTGACCTAGATAATGGGAGGCTCGTGTCGATGGAGTGTGGTGCCCATAGCTCTGGGGTTGGGGGTTTGAACCTTGGGTGGGCGTTTGCTTGGGTGTTGGACTAGATGATCCTTGTGGGTCCCTTCCAACTCAAAATATCATATGATCCTGTGATGCTGTGATCCTGTGAATTTGTTGCAATCTAATCTTATTGTGAAAATATGAGTATTTAACACAGACAATAACAGCATGAAAAACACAGTGTAGATGGGCATGATGAAATCCCTGGAATAACATGTGAAACAACAAAATAACTGTACATATAGTAAAACTAACTAAAGTAGTCTCAAAGCCAAATACTTAAGATTATTGAAAATAAATTAGTTGTACATATAAGCAACTGGGAAATAAGAAGCAAAGCAAAGGACTGAGAAGGGTTTGGAAATATACTGAGACAAACACATGATCTACCAGAGTTCTCAGTATTGTATCAATTAACAACGGAAAGACTGAACTCTGTACAGACTGTTAGGGTAGTAAGTTGGAAAAAACACCCATATATTCCTCAAAAAGTAATTACTGATAGAAATCAAAACACTGGCACTGGGGTTTTCTAGGACATGATGACTGGACAGCAGTTTTCAAGACTAGCCCCACATGCAAGCCCTAAAGGAAAAGGACTACAACATGAAAAGATACAAAGACTCACAAATATACTGATAAAAAGACAAATCAGGAAGAATGAGTAAGATTGTGAAATACCTGTATTTAAAAAAATAAATTGAAAAGTTTTAATACATCACTCAATGCACTCATAGATGGAAAGTCTCACTTGACAAGCTTTTTTTAAAAAAAACAACCTACCAACAACAGATGTGACAGCTAACTAATGGATAAACTTAATAGAAATTCAGAAGAAAGGGAGATTGTGCCTGGTCCACTGAATGTTTTATCCTCCACACAGTTTTTCCGGATGAAAATCAGACAGTTTATTCAACATCTAGTAAGATCAATTATCCCTTTCCATACAAAAAAAACCCCAGTAAGTCCAGTGAATATGCTTTGATGTGAAAGCCACTTTTGCACAAGGAACGCCTTAGAACACTTAGGACAAAAGGTAGCCATAAGTAAAGATAAAAACTGGAAAGGAACAAGAAAGAAATGTTGACACCCAATCAGCTTGCTACAATTCACTGTTTTGGAAGAAGGTAACCTTTCCTGATGTTCTAAAATGAGGATTGCATACCAGTTTAGTACTAAGCAGAAAAGTTATCCATGCTCAGTCTGGAATGGAACAATTATCTTCCTGTTTTCCAAGCCAGTGCACATTATGTTGACATTCATCAGCTAAGAAAAGGAGAACCAGAATTAAATGCTCCAGTTAAATAGAACATGTGAGAAGCAGAAAGACCCTCAAGTGAATTTTCTGCTTCTACTACATAGAGGAGCAATGGCAATACATCATGATCAGATATTGCTATTTGATCAGAGCTGTGTAACACATTATTACTGTAAAATACTGGAAAAATAGCTACTTAATGCCACACCAATAGCATTGCTAACTACCCTTGGCTCAAATTTCTAAATCTAATGACTTGATGTACGACAAACTGTGGTACTTATTTGCACAGACATATGAAGTCAAGGGATACAAGTTCTGCAATAGATATATAAGGGAGCACCGAATTAATGTGAAAGACTTAGAGGTTGACACATGATAGAAAATCAATGGTTTATCAAAATGGAGGGGTCTGAGTGTGTTCATTCTCACCATGAAATTGCTGAACACCCATGCTCCTGGAAGAAATATTTCATCCATAAGATCAAACAGGGCAATGAACAGCACTAGTTGGGGAAAACATGAATTTCCAAAGCCATGTCTCCTCAGAAGAGTACTCACAGCAAAATGCTAAAAACAACAGCACTATTACGTACCACCAAATATATTTTTGGGGGTTTTTTGGTTTTCTTTTTTTGAAGAAAGCAAGACAGTTGCAGGTAGCATGTATTCAGAATTTGACCATCCAAGAATCTACACACAACACCAAAAAAAAGGCTTTTCCTACCAGCTGATTTTGGAGTGAATTTGTCCCTGTTCGCCGCACATACTGCCAGTAGCCTGTATCCAAGATCCAAGTCAAATCCTTGCTGAGCTGCCACTCGACTAACCACCTGCAGAGGGAAAGAGAGAAAGCTTCATTAGGGGTTACTGAAGCTATTTGCAAAATTAGATTAACCTGCTTATGAGCACTAATGTCAGAAAACTGAATCTGCTGCAAGAACCACGGTACAAACATGGTATGAGGTGCTACTGTCCAGTAGTTTCCAAAGCAAGCCCAGCAATCTGAACACAGGAGATGTTTTGGTGATCCAATTATCAGACCACTTATCAGAAGAAAGGCCTGGGAGTTCCATGAAAGTTGGAGAGACAAAGCCAGAAGAAATAATGCAAGAGACGTACATGACGACTGTACAGAATACATTTTACTGTATTTGAGACTCGAGGGTGGGAAATCCCTCAGTCTCTGCCTCTGTTTTACAGTTCCTGGCCCTATTTTCAAGGGCAGTGCCCAGCTCCTTTAGATTACAATGCCTGCTCCACACTGATGGGCAGTGTTCTCCTGCACCGTGATCAGTGTCACAGTTGCTGCATTTCAACAATACTGTATTGGGAAGCACATTTACTACAGTTTTAGAATAAATAGGCCTGTGCAGAAGCATTTGCCAAACACATTAAATTACGGAAAGACGATTTTGTTGTTGTTGACTGGTCTAGAAGAACTAGTAAAACCAGGCAAATCAAAGACTGGAGTTAAGGATGAAAAGCAGTCAACTGTTCTCCAAGCCAGCAACTCAGCCAAGAACATATCCTCATCAAAATCTGCAAAGCACAAACACAATACCACGGTCATTCTGCCAAATGATGCTTAAGTTATACACAGCTGAGCTTTCTATTGCCTTCCAGTAGCACAGGATGACTTCAGACTCTGAGGCACAGAGAAAACATTATTCTTAACATTGCCATTACTCCTTTGCGTTAAAACAATAATCAAGGAACAGCACAAGAAACAGAACATCATTTCCTTGTGTGAAGCAAAAGGAAGTTTATAGCCTTAATAGTTTATCATACAAGCAAATACCCTTTTCCCACCCCCATCTTCAGCTGAAAGCTTCTTTCTTAATGACACTGCAACTATGTGCATCCAGAACTGGATCCTTGCAAAAAGCACCAGAAAACAGCACAGAGTAAAGATATGTGATAACCTGCAAACATTATTCTGAACTTTTCCCAATATCCACTTTTCTAATTTACAATTAAGAACCACATTTAAAAAAAAAAAAGAATTAGCATGAATGAAGTGCCTAGGTAGAGTTTTTTGTTGTTTCTGTTTTTCTTATTAATTTAGAAATTACAGATTCACAAGACCTTACCAAGTGAGGGTGTCCCCTCCCTAAATTTAATTTTTCCAACCTCAAAAGTGAGTAGAGAGCTTCAGAGAAAAGAAATGAGATTTGAGGATAATCAGTGCATTAATACACAACCCTAGAACACACCTACTGTTTTATCTCATTCTTTACAACTTTAAGTTTTAGATAGGAAAGCAAAAAAAAAAAAAAGCAATTATATTTCCAATTTGGTAGATCAGCCTTTAATACTTTACACTTAGAAGTCCAGTTGTTGTTAATATCCTGGATAAGAGTCTGGGTCCAAACTTGCAAAAGTTAGATTAAAAAAACCAAAACAACGAGAAAAAGAATGAGAGCAGAACAAGATATCTCATGTTTCATGCTAAATTAGCAACAGGAGTGAAGCCTGGTGGGCTGGATGAGATTTGGAAGACACTTACATAACTTGGAAATGTAACTGTTCCCCTTTTCTACTCCCAGTATCAATGTATTTCAGCTACCAATAAGTAGATATCAGGGGAAGGATGAGTAGAAAGCAGACAAAAAGCTCCTCTAAAAAAATCTTGTAAAAGGCTCCTGAGAATGCCTCATTAATGTGCAAACATTAATTAAACTCCTTTAGCCATCATCTACTGTACCATCACAGAGGAACACATTTCCGAGTGCCAATGAGGTCTGTAAAACAATGGAGAAAGGGCCTTCCCATTTTCTGCTTTGAAAAAGCACATAATCACTAAACTATTTATTTTAAAACTGGACAGGAACAAAGGCAGACACACATACCTGCTCATCGGTGAGCACACTGAAACGTAGGAAATGCATTGCCTCCGGATATGGCCTGACTCATTTTAAAACACGAAGCTACAAATACTGAGCCAGAGGCCAAATCCTCACTCTCAACTGACATCTTGCTAATTACAGAAAAAATTCTACAAGGTAACTCAGGAAATACAGCAGTGAGTTGTAAAACCCAAAAGCCAATCTCTGCCGGCAATGTCTTCACTGACTAGACTGTAAAGCTTTTGTCAGTCTGAGTCCTAACCACAGGCTGAGGCCTTTTACACTCCTACTTCACATCAGTTTCTCTTTCTTAATTTCCCCCACCAGAGAAAGCACTGCTGTGTGCCTCAGTGTGGTGGAAAGCAGTTTTTGGCTGCCAGAGTTCACAGCCCAAGGCTGACTGCACTGACGGCCATGGCATAGCCAGCCCATGAGAAAAAGCACAATCTGAACTTGCAAGAAGTCAGCTATTACTTACTTTTACATGCAAAGTGTGAAAAAACCCCCCCAAATTGCAAATTAATTTTAGGGGAAAAAAAAATTAAAAATAATAATCTAAATTGGAAAGAAAGTGCTTCCACTGACAAACTACACAAAACTCACTTCTTCCTCTCAAAAGATGAACAAAACACACAGATACTTAATAGAAAGCAGACACTTCTAATACAATTTCCATTTTGCCAAGATTAATTTTCTACGTAAATTTTTCTTCTATGCGCTCTGTGGAAAGAGGGAACTGTGCTCAAGAGGGCTTTCTCCCTCAGTCCTGGGCTTTTGCACACCACTCCTCAGTGAGCTCCTTGGCCAACATGAATAGGGCCATATACAGTGAATCCCCGGTGCATTGCGATCTCTGCATTATGACCCCGCCCATTTGCGAAGAGAATTTATCGCAGTTTTGATTCAAGGATTTGCGAGTTTATCCGGCTAACACACGTGCAGTGCCTCTGCTCCGCCGAGGGGCGGTGCCAGAGCTCCGCTGTGGGGCAGTGCCGGCCCAGGCCCACAGGGAGGGCCAGGAGTCACGCTGTCCCCTGTCACTCTAAGCGCAGCTGGGGAACTGACACCCGCCCCGGCACGTGTTACTGTTTCCATGGCTACAGGTGGGGAAGGGAAGTGCCCCAGAAAAGTGGGGCTGGCCGCAGCAGCCAGCGGGACACACTCACTCTGCTGCTGCAGCTGAACCCCACCGCGTGGCACTGCCGGGCATGGGGTTTGGGCTGTGCACACACAGTCACGGCGGCCCGGAGAGGCCTGCAGATTCTCGGGATGGCGGGGGGGGTGTGTGTGTGTGTGTGTGTCCCGAGTCAGAGGGGGCTCAGAAACGGTTCCCTTTGCTCCCCTGTGCTCAGAGAGCCCGAGGGGAGAAGCAGAAAAAGTGTCCCGAGTGCTGGGGAGTGCCAGTGGGTGGGGCAATGGGCATGGCCTGCATGCACATTAATGACCTGCACTTCCTTGCAAGTTTAGCTTTTCGCGAGGCCCGTGGCCTGACCTGTTCCTCACAAATGACGGGGTATAACTGTATTTATTCCCAGTTTCTTTATAGGCTTACATATTTTTGCATTAACGGTATTGAAAGTTTCAAGCTTTTCTTTCAATTGTAACAGCGAAAGACTTACTTTAATTTCAAAATTAAAGTAAATGGAACAGATCATAAATTCCCCCAAGATGCTCCTTCAGGCTTTCTGCAACTCAAATCAGACTTTGCTCAGTCAGTACTCATAAGGTTTTTCCCTGCATGCAAAGGACCTCCTGGCCCTTTAGATAAACACTAAGAATTTTTAGAGACAAGATGACAAATGCATCAGAGGTGCATGATCCAGAAAACACGAAGAACTAGCTACAAGACATTTGGTAAGTTTCATATATTCAGTTCAGCAGACCCTGATGAAATTTACCTTAGAGGGCCACAAAGGAACTAGACTGGGCAAACCTTTTAACTGCTAATGATTATCTTCAGAAATTCATTCAAGACAGAGACCTTGGAGACACACCAAATATCTGGTTTTAAGATGGTAAAAAGTGAATCTCTAAGTACAGGTGTCCAAACAGAAAACAAATTATTAAACAAATATTAGCTAATAGAGAACATCATCATGAATCCATCAGTAGTGTGCAGCTTCCTTCTTTGACAAGTTACCGTATCTTAACTCCAATGTGCCTTTGGCATTGTCCTATATAACACTGTTGTAATATAGGAACATAACCCAGATGACAGTAGTATAAATTTTACTCAGATTATTAATTAATAGTCCTCCTGTCATATCATAACTTGTTCTGGCTACAGATGATTTCCATATAGTTCCTGTCCTGACCTGGACAATGAAGCAGAGTACACTGCAAAACCTCCTGATGGTTTTGCAGGCAGAAAAGTCTGCAAACATTCAAGAGCACAGGATAAGAATTTAAAATAATCTTTATAAACTGGAAAAATGTTCCCAAAACCAGACCAAAGACACATATGAAGTACTACAGAGAAGAAAGAAAAATCAAATGCCCAAACAGAAAACTAGGAGCAGTCATTCATCTGCTCAGTGTACACATGACTTAGGCAAACACTGGGAAAATGTTTGACGTACTAAGGATCATCAAGCACTGCAGTGTGCTATCTATCAATCCCTGGATTTTGGAAGGGAAGGGGATTTATAGCAGACCAGACAGTATCTATATCCTATCCCAGCTTGGAGAAAAAGAGTAGACAGCATGCTCCCTTAGGTCCATACCAAGACAAACCTGTGTGATTCCAGACACCTGCTGCTGAGTGGAGCCATCCAGCTCAGCTTGAAACCTGCCCCAGGAATTGTACCACATTTGAAATCTCCTGTGATTTTGATTGTAGTCACCTAACAGTGCTCATCAGATGGGATCAAGGCAACACAGTTTCAATAATCCATTAAATGTTGTGGCTAAGTGCTATGGTATTACGTACTAGCAAACATACTCAGCCTTTCTCTAACTCAAATTCAAATTGAGCACATGGGCAACAATTCAGAAAACATGCAGCTGGCATCTCGCGTTCAACCATGACTTCAGTCTGCAATATTGTAAGCATGTATCTTACTTGACCTAAGCATATATAATAGAAAATTCTATTGAAAGGTAGTGCATAAAAAAACCCCAACAGACATAGTTGCCAGCACAACAATCATAAATTCAGATCATCATCCTTTATCACAGTTGAGGTGCTTGGACAGACCAAGGTACAACACTTAATCTTTCTCTCTGTTGTTTTACAATAACACCAGCCAGTTAAATTTTATAAAGGCTTGCCTATTTCCCTAGCCACAGTTGTAACACCTAGCTTTTAGTTAGACTTAGATATGCCACTGACAACTATTTCAATCTATCTCTTTAAAGGAACATATCCTTATTTGCAAACAAACATTATTGTTACATGAACTGCCAATAAGAAAATCTGATCACTCCAAACCTCTGAAATCTTTCCTCTGAATACTTCAGATAAACAGGATTCATAAAGGATGAATTGCATTCACTGCTGCGACACAGCTCTGCTTAGTTCCAGATGTCTGAACTCTCAAGGTTCATTGACAGCGAGAAGAAAATGATGAGTGAGGTTTTAATTACATGAAAAGCAGACAAAATCGGCTACCAACATATTTTCTCTTTGCTGAATTTACCTAACTTTTTTTTCCTCCTTTACAAGGCTAAGGAGCTACACCATGGCAAGTTGCACTCCCTGCCCTGCTTGTTATCACACTACAAAGTATTGGAACAATGTACCTCTCAACCTAACAGGCCTGTTAATCAAGAGAGCTTTATGACTGCTTATTTCTAAACTCCCTTCCCATTATGTTGCCCTTTCAATGAATCTCTTAACTAGCAGCAGTCAAGAGCATCCCCCCCTGCTGGCATCAGAATGAATTTTACCAATTCAATTTGCTGGTTGCTCAAAACTAAAAATGCCAGCTGATTGCTAGTTCAGACGGCTCCGTGTTCAGCCACTTGTGCATACTTGAAATTATCTGAATGCAGTTTGAAGACTACAGCAGAAATTTTGTAATTAGAATTCTGCAATGTAGATGGTAATTTTTCCCCCTTAGTAACACACAAAGATCAGATAAACAGGAAGCAAATTGAAGAATTTTGCAACACGAATAGTGATCTGCCACAAACAGGAAAAAAAAAAGAGTGGGAAAAAGAGGAAGAAATCTGTGATCTGAAGTCCTGATCTGATGAGATTCTTACACTTCAGTTGCAGAAGGGCTGCCTCAACAATACAGACAATCAAAGCAAGTCAGGGGAAGTGATATACAGTAAATAGTTTCTTGCCTTTGATGCTTGAAAAGAAACATTAAGAGGTTCTGCAAATTTAAGAAACTTTACATAGCTCTTGAGTTCAAACGAGGGTTTTCTCAAAATTTATTTCCCACCCCATTAGGTGGATAGGAAGCATATTTTCAAAATAAAATAAACCAGCATGCTCTGCCATGCACTTGACACTTCCTGCAACATGATGTAAATCATACAGAATAAGGGTATCTCCTCCTCCCTTACACCCTCTTCCTCTACTCTGAGTGTCTCTAACAACCATAAACATCAAAGAGAAGGTCACTATACTCAACCCTCTCCATCTGAAATTTTTCCCAGAGGAAAAGAGGCAGGGACTGTGCTTTAATTAAGCCAGTTGATCACTGGGTCATTGCAATACTGTTGCCATCTGAGTCCTGGCACACTTTGAACAATGATTTGGATGAAACATACAGTGGTCACATGAAAAAAATAAGGGAATTCCAAAAGCATTTACTTTGGACAGCAACACGTCAAACAAATATTTTAAGGCTTTAAAATAATCCATTGCTTGACTAACAAAATTGAGGTAAAAAGGCTTTAGAACACCATGAGGTCATAGGACAACCAGTAATCCCGAGCTATTTGGTAGCACTCTGAGCTGCTCTGAAGCAGAGTGTTCTGTGCCTGCTGACTGTACTCTGATGGTACAGCACGTACACAGCCCCAGCGTGCCCTGACGGATGCACTGCAAAAACAAAGCTGGGAGCTTAACAGTTGCACAGAGAGGATCATGGAAGTAGAATTACTTTCACATGAACTTTTTGCTCTGGAAGCCATGGACACAAAGACTAAATGCAATATTTCTAGGGCTCTCACAGGCAGTGCAACCTCACATTTTCTGGGTATAGATATGCTGAAGCAACTCTTCCATCGGTAAATACTTGTGTTCAGATTCTGATCCATTTTGAAACCTAATTTTTCAAATGTTACTTGTTGAGTTTTGATTACATACTCTTCTGCATTAAACAGAAGAAACCCAGGAAGGTGTGAAGTCACTGCAGCAGCAGACACCTTGTGAACACAGCAGCATCAGCTCAACCTTGCTGCTTTTGCAGCCTGAGGCATCCTCTTGTAGAAACTTGACATTATTCAAAGATGCCACTCTTGCTTTTTTTTCCTTCTTAGTATATGTCTTTTTTAAAATCACTTATGTTTTCCATAACATTTCAGACAAGCTAAAATAGATTTCTGTATTGTGAAAACTGACCAGAAAGGGTTTTTTCCTTAAAAACAGTCTCAACTCCAGGATTTCTGAAGAGAAATGCAACCCAAAAGATTATTGTACCATGTATCAGTATCACTAAAACATGAATTTACAGCAGATATTTTCACCAGTTTATTAGAGATGCTTGTTATTTCAGCAACTCTCATCAGCAGTACAGAGATCGAGTCAGAAGTAAAAGCAACACAACAAATTTAAGTGAAATCCATAATCCTTAGATAGAGTACAACTAAGACTACAGCTTTATGGGTTTTTTTGTTGTTGTTGGGGTTTTTTTTAAATTTAAAAAGAAGTATTTCTTTCACAAAGACAGGTGGGTTTCCCACCTGTCTAGGATAGACCCAACATCTGTAGAGGAAAATCCAGAACATTTAAGATTTGGAGGCGGGGGGGGGGAAGGCTTTTTTAATAACTGTTTCAGCATAGTTTTTTGTGGACAAACTGGGATAGGAAGTGCCAACTTTTGGATGCAAAAAGAGACAGATCCTAACCACAGGGGTCAGAAACCACAATTTTCACTACGAAAGTTCTGTTACATTCAGTGCTTTGACCATGAGTCAGCTCAGGTAAGCACACCCTGCATACACTGAAATTCCTCCCACTGTCCAAGACCATCGTGGTGCCAAATTATAATTTCTTAGACTAAACCCCTACATACAGTTAGGAGTAACTGCACACAGCTCTGCTTCTCTCAGCCTTTTATTTCTTTATGGGACGCCCTGAAGAGCCCTAAAGAACGATAAACTCAGTGCCTTGTAATGCTGAAGCACAGAAGGAGAACAAGGCAATGCCTTTACTGTCCTTTACTGAAGAGAAGTCTATAAATCTGCCCATTTTGCTCTCAGGTGTCCTCTCATTTTCAGTTTTGCCACAGCACCAACACAAATGGTAGCGAAAGCCTTCAGTAAGATCATTTACATACTAAACTGATTGGCAAGAGCAGACCCATGGGATGAGACTAGAGTGGACCTGAGAAGAGGCAGAAACAGATGAAAAAACTTTATTCAGTTGAACTAGGAGGTTTCTTTTTCAAGTGCTATGTAATATAATCTAGTGCTAGAATCAGAAATTACTAATAAAGACACAGCTATATCGGGTTTGTGGCAAGTACAGGCTGTTTAAATCAGCTCCCCATAACACTATGCACAAAGGAGTACTGCACACCAAAGAGCACCATATCCACCGCAATTTCAATAATTTATAGAATCAATGATTTCGATTATAATTCAGTTTCTGGCCTATAGACAGTTGTATTTGATTTGAAAATAAGTACTGTTGAAAAATAGCATCTAGCTTTTCTTGCCCCGTTAGAAGAGATTTTAATGTCTCTCAGAAAGTCCATAATTCATTTGCTTGAGTTCCATAAAGGCTGTTTAAGGGAACCTTTCTGTACCTTGTAGCTTGCAAGGAACAAAACAGATTCAAAGCTTATCACTCCATCCTTGACTGTTTATTTATCTGTTGAAATGCATATTCTTTATAAACTTTTATTACCCACTCACTTTGGTGATTTCCTGTAATGGGTATACACAAAAAGTTAAACTCTAGAATTAGTGTCTGCTGAAACTGTTTGAACATAATGACAATGTATATGCAGTTACACACATTTTTGCCAGAAGCAGCACAGCTTTTTGGGCTTAGTTAATGAAAAAATATTTTGTTTTGATAGCACAAGCCATTGGTTCATCTGTGTACTCCAAAGCTTCTCTCTTTAACTGTTTGCACTGCAAATTACTGAGAATTACTCCAGTTCTGTTTGTAGGCCTTGACAGCATTAGCCTAATTTCTTTATCATAAACAGAAATTATTTCACTTCTAAATTTCACATTCAAAGGATCCTATGTAACAAACATGAAGTGTTTAACTAGTAAAAGGAAGTTTACATACCTTATTAGATACCTCTCTGGTAAAATTTAGCTGCTGTAACAAATCCTGAGTTCGTTCTTGAGATAAGAAAACCATCCCTACTATACTACATACAATGTCACTGGAGCCCATAGTAGCAAATGCAATTCCAGAAAGATCAAGTACTGCTTATATGGAAAAATCATCTACTGCTAATAGCCAGTGTTTGTACTGTGCACATATTATTCTAAAAGAGAAAACAAAATCACCAAAGAAAAACAAACACTAGACACATGTTATTCAACACTTGCTGTTTAGGTAACTCAGAAAATTTTCAAGTCATCGGGATTTCTCTACATGTTGGCAGCCTATTCTATGTTTTTTATATATATATATCTATATATTCTATGCATCTATGCATGATTATCAAAACCAGCAATTCCAAAATTAAGGTTGGAAGCTTTTCTGCTTATGCCCAGGGAGAATATTTCTAAGATCAAACTTCTGCATCTATTCAGGGTGTGTAAGATGGGCAACAGGAATAAAAACATACAGGTGTTATTAAAAAAACCGTGACAGTTCCGACACCAAGATGGTGTCAAGTAGTTCCTAGAACTACTTTCTAGGAACCACTTCTTCAGGTGTAATTTCAAGACTGTGAGCATATTTTTCTTTTATTAATAGGACTAAATTGGTTAATTTTTGCAGACTTAAATGATGCAAAGAATTGTTATATCAGAGTTAACCATTAAGTTGGTTATTCCTAACACAGCAGATCTGTTCTGATGCTCTGTCATTACATCTGATGTATTTAAACTTTGCAGTGTGTGAATGGATGGTTTGCACATTCCTGAGAGCGCTTGTCCTACTGCAGTCATGACATATCATTATGTTTAATGTAGATTAGTATATTTCGTATTATCCGCTCATAGGACATGATGATTTCATATCCCTTGATGGTTCCAGAACAGTTTAGCACGCCACTTTTTCCCTGGCCAGACAGTTAACAGAACAGAATGTCATAAAAATTAAAAAAAAAAAAAAAAATCATTCTGAATACTATAGAGAGGAAGCCTTATAAGCAAGTAGGCATTTTTAGTATTTGTAGAATTTCCAACTGAAATTACTTTTGGAACCACATGTTTCAAATGTTATAGTGATAGTAGAGATTACTTACTTTATGAAGTATATACAAAAAATACAGAATTTTTAAGGGAATTTGGTTTTGAAGGTCATTGTAAAGACAGGTAAAACAAAACAATAATCCTGTATCAGTGGCTGAATAGACTATCATGTTGATTTTTCATTTTTTCTTTTAGCACAATCCACACAAAAAGGGCCACTGATAAACCTAGTCAGCATTAAAGCAAAACTGGCTCCTGATAGTACAGAATGGGTACATAAGGAAGCTGATCTTAAATTCACTCATGATATTTCAGTATTTCAGCTGTCTTTCAGTTGCCTTTTGCAACTTTCTGAACAATTTCTCTGGAAATAGGCTGAAGTTCTATCATATTTGTTAAATGGAAGTAGTTAATGTCATTTTCCTGTAAGAGAACAACAATCTTCAAAATATACCTTTGCTAAATTTTGAATAGGAAAATATTATTTAGAAAGAAATGACATAAGAACAAGCTCAAATAGAAAGAATTTTGTAAGGAGTAAAATACTGTAATTAGAAAAAGAAGAAAAGAGACCTTGATCACCGTCCTGCTAATTAATTTAGAAGATTCAGGAAGTGCCAATCTCTTGGGATACAACCACGCCTGCTTAACGGGAAGCAGGAAGAGGAAGAGGGATGTACAGAGTGAGAAATTAAAGAATATCCTCCTTAGAGGGATTTTTAAATTAAGAACAAGAAATATATTCATTGCAGTTCATATGCGTTCGGCAAATCCTGTGTATTTATCTAACACAGAACAAGCCACCTGGTTAAGTTCCTGTGTTATTTGCTTGTCAGGGATATAATGACATTACAACATGTGATAAAGATGATGCTGCCAGTCAGTCCTAGACTGCAGATAGTTCTCTCTCATAATAAGCCTGGGAAAGGAGGACATGCCACCCTATTCTGAGTTCAGAGGGAACTGTGAAGCAAAGCAATACATGCAGTTCAAAAATTAACAGTACTTAGATAGTAAGATTTTTTTCCTTCCCTTCTTGCCAGAAAAAAGATAATATTTTGATTTCAATACACTAAAAAAACAGGTATTGAGTGTTTTCCCTCACCAGTTTTCATGGAGCATGTCCTGCTCACTTTCTGTACACCATGTGAAGAAAGCGAATCACTGGCAGCCAGACCTTATTTTGACCCTGCACATGGGCAGGGCCGCAGCTCTGCTTACGTAGAAATGAAAGGTTTAAACAGCAAGGAACTTGCAGGTTACATTTACAATGTTCTAGCAGGGGGCTGCAGAGAAACACTGTGCAAAGACTGCCTAATGATACTTGAGGTGAATGTCTCCTTTCCCTGCTAACCTGAAAAATACTAGCAAAGTTTTAAAAAAGTATAAATAAAATACAGACATTATGTGCACTTCTTCATAACTGATATTACAGATCATTTTACTTCAAACAGAATTGTTAAATATCCAACTCTACCAACATTTTTATCATCCTTTTATTTTTTCTCTGAATGGCAGAATGACTCGCACCTCCTTAATATGACTAGATTTATTCTGAATTTTGGACACAGAAAACTGAGGGATGCTATACACTGGAGCACATTAAGATGGAGCCATTCCTTAACATTTAAATTTCTAGCAACGGAGTCTCAGTCTCTGTTTTATATGCATCAGCTATGTACGGCAGGGAAACAATCCAGGCACTTCTGTCTCCCAACAAATACAATGATGTTTTTTTCATTAATAACTTCAGAATTTCTGTTTCCTTTGTTGCTATTTATTTATGTCAACTTCTTTGGAAAATAGCAGTGAAGCTTTCGAACACTCCTGCTCCAGTTACAATTTAATGCTTCCAAAGTCTTGACTCCAGGTAACTAATTTGGACTGCTGCTTCTGAGTGTGCAGGAAATAATATTTTTAAAACAAAAAATGCTGGGGGGCACACACAGATACGTATTTTAATGTATTATAATTAAGTTACTTTAGGAACTACAGTGGTCTTAATAAAAAGTGAATGGAAAGAAAAGCATTGAAATCAATAAAACTGTTGGAATTAGTATGTCAGGATTAGACCTACAGTCAATATATGTAAGCTGAACAGGCATACCAGAAATACTGTTTAGCTGAAAGCACAGCTTACTTAGAATAGAAGACAAGTAGTCCTTCTGTCCTACCAAAAATGCCGAAGGAAAATAAATACCTGAAAACTCCATTAACTCCAAAAGAACATGGCTCACTTAGCAATTTCAAACCATGAAATAAATATTCTATGTGCATAGCAAGTAACCTAGCCTGTGCATTTGTAAGTAATCCAACTAAGAAGGTTTATCCTTTTTATGCTTTAACTTCTTGCTACTACTGCATTCTGCTTCCTGTTAAGCAAGGGAGTCAGATAAACAGTTCTTAGGACCTAACTTCATACGTTTAAGGTAAAATGACCAAAAATCCCACAAAACACAGATTCTGAAAATTAAGTTCCCTTGGCAGTACCAGACTGCACACAGTATCAAACAGAACAGGAACTGTCACAGCAGGAGTGGACATACCGTCAAACAACCCATCAGGCTCTGCTCAAACGGTCTCTGGAAGGCTCTGGGGTCTCCGCACCAGTCCAGGAGCTCTGTTGCTGCATTATGGAAGTTTGCCGGGTTCTGTAAGTGCTGGAAAGGGAAGACAAAGCAACATGGTAAATAACATACACGAGGGCTGACATAATCCTTCCCACACCACATTGCCACAGAAGTCAGAAACTAGGAACAGCAGGTAATATGAAAGCAAGACTAAACTGCACAGTGAATACAGAAAATCCTGCTTTATTCTTATTAATACACAGTTCTCTGACACGACCTCCTTATTGGAGGCAAGGTGCAGCTGAAATACCAGAGTTCCCAAAATTCTTTGCTCCATAGTACCACCTCTCCTACCTGCAAATTAAAATGGATTCTACTTGGAAATCAAACGTGTCTGAGTCCAAACTGATGGAAATTTCAGCCTTATATTCAGTGTCTTTGATGTGGGCTTATGCCCCACTGTCAAGATATGCCAGCAGAGCCACACCCTCTAACAATCAAGACTTCAATCTTTGCTGCTGGTCGATGAGGATAACACGACTGCCTCAGAAAATAGCAGTGACAGCACACTTAGTATACTGATTTTTGCTAGGAGCTTTCGTTTCTGTTCCTTATGACGTATCATCATGAGCAATTTGGGTGATCAACTTCAGGATGATGAAAAATGGAGGATTATTTCTTAACTGAAGCATACTGGATACTGCCATGGCTGAAAGTGTTTTCACATTCACAGAAGGCATGTAGAAATTTCCAAGTGGAACCCTGTCTCTCCTGAAGAGGGTGGCAAGATTTCGAGAGAAAAAATACCAGAACACTGGTTTTGTTCTGAAATTTGCATGAGCAATGAGATGTCACATTAATCTCTGCCTTTGTACTGAACCACCTGTAGTCTTGGTTTTAGAGGCATTTAGTAAACTTACCTGATATCATTATTCACACTGTCATCCCTAACTGTCTACATTATCAGAGTATTCCAACATTTTAGCAGGAGCAGAGGGAGGGCAGAGGAAAGAAGGAATTCAATTTACATCAGTAATATTGCTACTAAATTCTCACACTGTGGTGGTGCTAGATGTTTCAGTGAAAACTCCAGACACATGAAGAGAGTATTTAGGAACTGTTGGTATCTTTTTAAATAGCAGTTTTATAATTCTCGGAAATGTTGAGAAAAACATGAAACTGACATGAACACTTTATCCAGAAGGAATAAATCCCAAAGATTTTTTAAATCCATTATTATTTTTGAATCAGTTGCATAATTTGGGAAAATGTGACTCCTCATTTCTAACCAAAAGGATGAACTTATTTTTTCTCCCCTCATCCTCTCACGCCTGAGAAGCTGCATATATTAACTTCATGACAAATGAAGGGAAAAAATAATTCCTCCTGTTCCGGGTTTTGAGGAGTTCCTGTTCTGTGAGCTTTTGAATCATGTTACATTGAATAATTATTCAATGAATGATTCTTATTCAATGAAGGCTCTTGGTCAGAGGCCTCATTTTAACAAGAGAAGACTGACATGCAGGGCAGGGATTTTTAAAACAATAGCAGAATTTGCAAAAGCAGACAGGCATTGTGCAATTAGGTTTTCATCCCCTGCTCTACCAACATGGACTACATACACCACCATCCAATGATAGCTTTACCTGGCCTGCATTTCAGAATGACATTTCTTTGCCAGTTCATCCCCTAATTTTTGAAGGAATGATACTATTGTGTATTTAAGAGAAGAGCCCAAGTCAATTAAAAATCCACTTTAGTACAGTGGTAAGTGTCCCCACCTGTATTTTAAGGTTCCTTGAAAACAAGGTCCTATGAAGAGCCAGTAAGTAGTTTAAATTATGAATCTTCCAAGTAAAAGGGAAAAGGAGGCCTTTTCGAAGGCTTTATTAAAATCTCCAGAGAAGTGACTGCCTGACACCAAATCTCTCAGTGAATACTGCTCCTTCCACAGGACACTTTGATCTTCAGGAGAGACAGAAGTTGCTTCAAACCACTCTACAATAGCACATGTAAGCTCACCTAATACCAAATACATTACTTCCAGAAGGCAAGAAAGGCACATAAACTGGCAAACAAATTGCACGATACTGAACACCTACTGGACTGGTAGGACACAGGTCACAGATCTCTCAGAGTGGGAAAACCCCCCCCCAAACCAAAAACTTCTTTCACGCAGAAGCAACATAAGGAAAAAGTCACTTAAAGCTACACTATGCCGTACATGAAACAATCTTTAATAATTCTTCCCTCCTTGAGGGAGGAGATCCACTGATCAAAAGTCTGGATAATGTTTTTCATCAGTGTCACTGTTTGCCAGCTACACAACATCTTCTAGTAAAGCTTTCAATGAAATTTCCCCGAGAAATAGACATTATACCCAAATCAGAGCAAATTTTGTGGATTTAGGCTAACAAATAAAAAAGCAGAGCACACCCTTATCCACATGCTTAATTTTCAGTTTAGCGCCACATAATGCCTATTTCTACTTACCATGACACCACTTTGAGGCAGTATCCTTTTCGTAAAGTTTCAGCACATATTAAACTTGCACTTTGCTACAGAAGAAGAGACTCCTCCCAATTGCCTGTGCAAAAGCAGGGGTGACCTCAATGACTTGACTTAACTGCTTGTTCTGTAACACTCAAAGTTATTTCATTGCATCGGGACCGAGCCTCAAGGCAAAGTATCATAATCCACTTAAATACACAGGGGATATTGAAATCTTGACTTCTTAAATGCAACTATCCAACTAAAACTTGCTTAGAAAACTCATTGGGGTAAATAAGTGATTCTATTAGATCCATTATAGGCTAAAAATACTCAAATAAAACATAGGAAAAAGCTGTCAGAATACCAGTGAGTTCTGCCTCTGAGGAGTGGATTTGAGTAGTTTATGGGATAGAGAAAAGGTGGTCCTGTGGGGACACTTCTTGCAATGTCACATGCAGATCTATCTGGGACACATTTCCTCCAGCTTTCTGCCTTTCTAACTTAGGTTATGGTTCTTCTCCAGCTTTTCTTTTTCACATTACAGAGGACAAGGTTACTTTTGTGGAAAACAAAGAGAAGATTCAGCATGAAGCAAAGCATGAGGGCAGGTGCAATTCCTTCCCTCAGTTTTGCAAGATGGCATTCCAAATGCCTACTGTGATTTTTATTTATTGACAATTTAAACACTGTACCTGCGGAGAAAAGCCCCAATGTCATTCACATCTTCCCAACAAAAAGCCTGCCTGAGAATATTACAGCTACTATATTCATCCAACAGGAAATTAAAGAGATTTTCTCAGCTCTTGATCCAAGAACAGAAGTACAAAACAAAGCTTATGCCAGATCCATCCATCAGCTTTGTTGCGAAGCGTTTCCCATGCATGGCTCTATCCTCTTCAACTGAAATTATTGGCAGCATTTTGACAGAGACAAGGCATATGCCTGAACAATCTAGTCTGAAACAGTGCTTCTTGCAAACAAATGAAAAAAAAATGACCTAATTAGTAGATGGTATAGAAAAAAGTGACAATGAACCAGATCTGGCTATGACACATCTTAGTGTATCTTCAAAGCTACTAGTAAAAGGCCACCTAACACCTCTAGGCTTACAAGCAATTGTGTTTTCAGGAAGTGGATAGGATTTGTATGAATAAAATCTGAAGCAGAGATGAAGAAAGCCAATGAACTGAACAAAGTAGTTATTTACCAGATTGCCTTCAGTATCATTGGCTTTTTAGAAGGTTCTTCATGATACGTGACAATTTCTATTCTTAAAAAAAGTTAAAAAAATTTCAGTCCAATCATTTTTTAACACCCCAAACCTAATATTCCCTTAGCCTGAATGTGACAGAAATCACAGAAATACTCAATGCATGTATCATTATTGCAGGGATCATCAGGTGATGCTCTGAAGGGACAGGCTCAGAGCCACTTATTTTTTATCTTGGAAGGGATCTTGTGTTCTTTGTAGCTCTTCAATTGACAGTCTGCTGTAGGAGAATAGAGAAAACAGCAAAAGACTTCAGTCTCCATTTTACTATGTCCAAGAAGAGTGAACTGTAACAACAAAGCTCTTTTCTGAGGAGTGGACTGACATTTGGGCTGCATTTCCGGGAAGATGGGAATATGTATCTACTGCTGCTCATGAACACCTTTGTCTTAAACACTCTATTTAATGAAGGAATAGACCATCTTTGTAAATTTGTAAATTCAAAAGGCAGAGGATGGAGGTATATCAGATTTCACAGCAACTGTCGGTGTTCCTGTTCCATGGTTTACTGCTCTTAGCTGCCTGGAGTAAGGGCAACAACAACATTTACATTGAGAGTTACACACAACAGCCAACACGTGGCAATTTTTGGTCCAAACATTTCAAAACACAGCCACTGCTTGAATTTTTTACTCCCCTCCAATGAGTCATCAGAAAGTCTTAATATGCAAAAAAACTCCTCTGCAATGGGCCCAAAAATGTAAGTTTCATTCTACACAGGAATTCCGGCCCCTAAGAGTTCAACAGGCATCTATAATAAACATCTTATTTTTTAGAAGGATACTAAAGCACAGTTCAGTACTCCCAGTTAGCACACCCACACCAAAGTGGGTGCAAACCACTTCCTGAAAACACACTCAATATGATTTTAGAGACACAAACCAATTATCCACATTGAAACATGTCAAGGACAATGGCCTTATCTCTTCTAAATATAGAAGACAGCAACCTACTTGTACACTCGTGTATCTTGGAACAGTCTAGTAAGTAATGGAAGAATATCAGTCAAAATTAAGAGCTTAACATTATCTCGCATAAAGAAATGCTAACATGACTGCAATGGTATGGAAAGTGAATCATTTAAACATGAAATCCATATGTTCCAGTTTGTTCCTATAGCAAACAAATGTAGACTTTCAATTTACAGAGGACATCTCTGGGTGAGGCTTTTTTTCCCCTTTTCTGTGCAATACATGAGACGGAAGGCACAGACCTAATTTACCACAACTTAACCTACTCAAAATGAGATGTCATGCAAATAAGATTTTGAACAGCAAACTGCTTAACTATGCTAAACAAGTTATTGCATTTATTTACGTGATGTCGCAGCAAATTACGAAGGCTGACTCAAGTTGTCTGTTTGTTTTGCTGAGTTACGTCTGCTCTGTGTCTCTCTCCTTGATTTAATTGAACTGCTGAAGATAATATAACTTATCACACAGACACTATGCTATGTTGCTAGATTCTAGGTTAATTAACAGTAGCCTACAGTCACTAAATTTCTCACATGGTTAGCCACTTGGACCCTATCTACTGTCTAGCTTCACTAATCAACGAGTCTGGGAATTTTACATTAGCGACAGAAAACACTGGCAACACAGGGAGCTTTTCAGTGCACAGAAAAAGAAAACACAGAGAGACGGCAGGTAGCCTTTTCTTCGCTCTGAAAATTAACCCATTCCTACAAACCATGTGGCAAGGCTGCACACTTGGCAAACCTCCTAGTATACCAATTAGGGAAGCTAAATCCAGGAGGCAGCTGCTCTCCTGCAGGACAGAAAGCTTGGGCTGCTGTTCCACAGGCACTGCCAGCTAACGAGCAGTGGCGGCTGCCAGTCCTGAAGGGCTCCTGCCTCCCACAGCTCTGCCTTCTCCCGTCTGCTCTCCTGCACGGCACGGTGGGTGAACTGCCCCCATCCTATATTAACAATCTGAGCTGCACTGGCTCTCCAAAGTGGCATGCACTGCAGCCCTTGAACCTTAGCACTAGCCGGGGAGACAGCAGCACTGAGTCCCTCCAGCAGCCCATAGGCATGGGCACGGGTTACAGAACATCAGTTTTTCATATCAATACTAGACTGAAGTTGACCTAAAACTAAAGATACATTTTCTTGATAATGCTTAGACTCGGGACAGGCTGACCCCGAGAGCTTCTTTGCCAAACCATGCACCTCTGCCACTTTCCACACCTCAGACCACGCTCGCTATTCCAACTTCACAAATGCTGAGACTCCTCACAGTCACCCGACCACACAATCGTTAGACCTGACTCAAAGAAAGTGGCATCAAACAAAAGGTGAGGCTCAGAAAGTGCCAGGACCCTGCTCTCAGCAGTTGAGTTGGATTAAATGCATCACGAAATTTCTCCCAAAGGTGGAGCTATACTATCAATATAAGAGGAAGACACAGTTAAGTTCACAGTATAAATATGCCTCCTGCCTGACAACACCCTCCTTTTAAAAAAATAATGGTTCCCTCAATTATTTAAACCTAGAGAAATATTTTTGGTTTTAATATTCCTTTTTATTCTCCATAAAACACAATGCATACAAGGAAAGGTGCCAAAAAAGCAAAACCTGACATTTTGTACATATTCACTCTTGGCTTAGTCCTCAGATTTCAAGCAAGTTTAGACAATAGATTAACCTGTGTGTTCTCAAAACTTTGCAATAGGTTCAGAATTCCAAGTGAAATGAAAGTCAGTAGCAAGCCCATCTTTTCCAAATGATAAGCCAGATATTCAGCGTGACAGGAATTTCACACAGAGCTCATGACATTTGAAATGTATGTGTACAAGTTTGAAGTTTACATGATCTGCTTGCTATTTGCAGCTGTGAGTATGCAGGATTTCAAGCCTTTCTCCACAACAATGGAAATTAAAGTTCCCATATGGTTGTAAAAATCTAGGCATTTAATCACAAAACAAACCATACTGTAAGCAACAAAAATTTTTATATAACAATAAGGACGCTCAAAACTGTAAATGCAGAAACCATAGTTCCTTTGGAACTAAATCAATTGATAATTACTGATGAGGGACCTGACCCACACCTACATGACTTACATGAGTGTGTATCTCATTCTGACTCTTGAGAAAGGATTTTGCGTCCAGGCGCTTTGGCAGATTTAACCTATTTTTTATCTGTCTTAATATTCATCCAGACACGCTTGCAATCACATGTAATGAAAATCGCGGGGCGGGGAGGGGGGCAGGGGAAGAGGGGAGCAGGAAAGAAAGAGACTTGAAAAGAGACAGGGCAGAGAGAACAGAAAGAGATTACATGCCCTCCAACAGAAATAACCCAGGAGCAGAAGCACTGTGGTCATGCATGTTGGGCAAAGGGCATTCAGCTCCCAAACGAAAACTAATCACCTCTCTGAAGAATGTAAACAGGATTCCTGGTCAGACACCTTTGATACAGCATAACCAAGGGGAGACAAGGCTAGTATATTACTCAGAACACAAGTATGTTCCCACTAGACCTAAATTTGATAGCTCACTCAGCACCGTAAGACCTGCAAATGAGCAAAGGCCATTTGCTTTAATACATGAATAGAACCTTGATTACGTGTACATTACAACCTGAGCAAGCTCTGTGAGTGAGCCCAACCACAAGCGTGTCTCCTTCTCCTGTGCAGAGGCCTCTACTTCAGATCCCCATCCCCCAAGAACTCTGCCTCTCCTTGGCATGCCACATTGCCCAGGGGGGTTACACAAATACAGGACACTAACCAAGGATATGCTTTAAATACTGAGAATTACATAACCTGAAATGGGTGGTTTCTCTAATTTTGTTTACAGTCAAATGTGATTTATCCACACGTTGATTTATCCACAAGCAGCTAGACTTTATATTAAAAACTCATCTGCAATGAACATTCAAAACAAATGGTCTTTTTCTTTTCCAAGAGGATAGAGGGGAGTATTGAGCTATTTTTTGTCTTTTGGAGGGTGATTTTTGTTTATCTGGATATGGTTATAGATAGCTTAATTCTCTACAGTCCCTTTCAATATCAAAGATACTTTTATTTATAAAAAAAATTAAAAGGCTCAAGCTGTGCATTTTGTATTCAGATAATCCCCCCCTCCCAATATAGTGTTTGTGAGATTGAGAGATCCCTAATTAATAGAATTATCTTGCACTTACATGGCTCATTCCATTGGAGGCTTTATAAATATTTTAAGCTCATATTTTGAGAGGCACTAGATACATGGAGAGAGAGATTAAAACCATGTTAGCCATGTCTACTCATGAAAAACAGAATGAAAGAGCGTCACCTTTGCCCCCTTTGTCCATTGCAGCTTCTTTTTCAAAAGAAAACAGTAAATAGTGACCAAAGACCAGCAGTTATTTCACATCAAGAAAACAAGGGGCAAGATCACATGCTAAACAAATGGATAAAAAATTCCCAAATAAAAAATACCAGCATCACTAAACTGCAAAAGAATGAAGCTGTCCAGTTGTGAGCTATAAGGGAACAACACCTGTACTAATAGAGATTTCCACAGACACTTCTCTCAAACACTTTTAGCATAAGGTACTGGTTTCAGAAAAAGTGAATGCCTTGTAATTAAACAGCCTTGTTCTGCTGCCTCGATCACCTATATCACAAGTTCTCTGCGGAAGACTGTGCATTGACATGCATGTGCCGGAGCAAAGGAAAGATATTTCTGTAAAACTAATGTACAAGCCAAGGTTGGAGTATTAGAGATGAATTAAACACCCTGGTCCTCAAGAAGTATATACAGAAGCTAGAAGAGCTAAAACAAGAATCACAGAATCTTCTGAGTTGGAAGGGACCCACAAGGATCAACAAGTCCAACTCCTATGTGAAAGCCCATACAGGGATTGAACCCACAACCCTGGTGGCATGAGCACCATGTTTTATCTATCTGAGCTAATCTCAGGGTCATGTCACCATTTTTTTTTTTAAATAACCTGCCTCCCCATCCCATCCAATGTCTAGATAATTGACATTATCTAGATCATGTCACTGAGTTCCTCATCGAGTCTTTTCTTAAACACCTCCATGGATGGCGACTCCACCACCTCCCTGGGCAGACCATTCCACTGAAGGATCACTCTCTCTGGGAAAAAGCTCCTCCTAACATCCAGTCTAAACCTCCCCTGGTGTAGCTTAAGGCTATGTACTCTTGCTCTGGTGCTGGCAGCCTGAGAGAAGACATTCACACCCACCTGACTGCAACCTCCCTTCAGGTAGTTGTAAACAGCAATGAGGTCACCTCTGAGCCTCCTCTTCTCCAGGCTGAACAACCCTCACTTCTGCAGTTGCTCCCCACAGGGCTTGTTCTCCAGTCCTTTCACCATCCTTGTCATCACTACCTAGTTCTGCTGATCAGAATTACATCGCTGTCTTCCGGCTCTGTATCTTTCATATCTGTGCAACTGCAGTACCCTTATGATATATATTGATAGAACTTTACATTAAATAAGGGAACATGCAGCAAATTAAACTTCTTTCATCATAAACTGCCGCTGCTGTTCCACTCCACCCTCCTGTGCCCAGGAGAAAACTGTGACTTAAGGGTCTAAAGGCTGTGATCCAGATCTGACTGAAGATAGAAATGGGGCATGCTACCTATAGGTTGTTGGTCCAGTCTTCAAACCTTTTTTACCACCAGCACTTGGACTGCTATTATGTCAGCTGAGAACAGTGGGAACAGTATGGTTTACGAAGACTCAAAGTAATAAGAGGGATCTGAAATATTTTTCCTTAACTACTCATAAACACTGATTTTATGGGCTGAAAGTTAAGAGACAAAGGTACAATTGTTTGTGCTGTCTCTAAGGCCATGCTCAGTCATGCAAGGCTCCCATCTATCTTTAAATTTGCGAATACACCTCAACCAAATTGCAAAATGAGTTTGCCTGACCAGTTCACTCACTCTTCTCGGCAAGTAAAACAAAGCATTTTCCATTAGTATCTCCCTATCACACCATTCTAGCATGAGATGTCTCTATATGTGACTACAGCAACAATGCTGAGGCTTCTTCAGCCTTATCATTCCATCAGACATTGTAACAATACAAGAGCTTTTTTCTCCAAATGTCCTCATGATTCTCAATCAGAAGTTTGAGTCCTAAATATCTCAACATATCAAGGACTTCATTTTCTTAAAGCAGTGACCATACTCCTTTATTAGAATACTATTGCAGTTTAGAATAATGTTTAATTATTATAATAATATGTAATTTTTTATGTTCTAGGCTTGCTTAGCTGCTGCCTCTACAAAAAAAATTTACAATGTCTTTTAGTAGAAGATTAATTGAAGGATTCAGGCAAAGTGGGGTGTCTACATAAATAATTCATTGTTATGATCCATTTCATGATTTGAGGTACATATCACAGCATTATGAAAAGTTTGAGTTGGTGGTTTTCTTTCATGCAGTTCTTAACTTATCAAGTTGTTTTAAAGACGTTATTAAAGTATTACATCACCCCCTTTACTGGAAGATTATTGTCAGTGGTGCATTTTTTAAAAAGAAATAACATCACCCAAGAGCTTAAAGTGAGTTAGGGGCAAGGAGGAAAAGAAAAAAGCACCAACTCCTTCGAGTTATGTACCGTATCAACTTATAATTTATTTTAAATAAATACACTTATTCATTTTCTAAATTTGAGGAGAATAAATTTGCTGATTTTGAAAAATAACCAACAGTCTCCAGCATACCAAATTAAACAGTAGCACATTTGTTGGACATGTTTTGTTTCCTGATTAATTTTTTTTACCCATTTGAGTTATTTACTTACTCATTGTGCTTTTTATAGCACATTTTAATCAACTGACTTAATCTTCATTATTTTAATCTTTTAATCTATGCAGAGATAAAATCTCAAGGTGACGTGACTATTTAAAATCACCGCTACACAACCTGATACCACTGTGGAAGATGCAGAAGTCACATGGCACTTTCTTACAGGTCCTACCAGCCGGCTCCACATTACTGAGATATTTCAAGTCAAAGGGGAAAATGCTTCCCCATCCACTTTTTACATTTGCATGTGCTTACAAAAACGCCCCACAGCACCTGCTGTGTGACCGCCCATGCACAATGTTTAGGGCTCTTCTTGTGTAACCCACAGAAGCAATGAGGAGTGAACTCCACCACGGAGGAGACTTTTCCTTCAGGCGATGATAGTAGAGGTCTGCACAGCTCAAGGTCTTGGCATTGACAGCACCATTGGCACTTCAAACAACTTTTTTGGAAACAACTTCTGCTTTTACAAACAGGTAAATTGTTCTTACGTGCAAATGCTCTAAGTCATACTGCTACGGATTTGCTGTTGCACTAATGCACACAACAGCAGGAACTCAAGAAGCAAGGATGAAGGAAGAGCCAGAGATGGCATGACAGAAGCTGGAGTCATGTTGCCTGCTGTGTCACATGTTTGCTGTGGAGTTTGACCCAGCTACTGACAAAAAGTCTTCCTATGCTCATCTGACACAAAGATGACACCACAGACTCAACTTACAGGTTTCTAGATTTTCATATATTCATTCTTTTTAACAAAAAGACAATTATAAACAGGCTAGATTGTTTAGTTGCACAGAAAAGAACAGAATTATACCAAATACTATGGGTACTAGAGGTCTTCCGTGTAAGTTTAAAATGTGTATTTTTACATTTTGAAATGAAAATACTAAGAATGCTAACAAAACTAATATTAAGAATAATAATACCCCAGCCCTTGAGGACAGGTGCTGCAGTAAAGCAAGCAACAGAACTGGGAATGGGAAAAGTGAACCCACTACTTTACCATTCCACCTCACAATATCACAGAATCACAGAATATTCTGAGTTGGAAGGGACCCGCAGGGATCAGAGTCCAACTCTTAAATAGCACCACTGCCATCCTGGCAGGAATTGAACCCCAGTCTCCCACGTGCCAGGTGGGGACACTGACCACTGTACTACAATATCATGGGTTATAGTCCTCCCACTGGAATCTAGTCAGATAAACAAACCACCCAAACACTGCAAACAACAAGCAGGTGCTTTCTTCTCCCTCCCTTTTAGAAGTAATTCTAGCAAATTGCCTCTTTGCTCCTTCCCTTGTGGCTTCCCTACCTAGATGCAGGATCTAACAGGGCAGGAATGTTGACTGACAAGTCTCTAAACGGACTAGAGGAGCCAGGAAAGCTGGTCTGTCCTCAGTCTTTCCTTAACATACTTAATTCTAGCAGAGGAATATTCCAACAGATTGAGCACTAAAGAATTTGTGGCTACAGGTCTCAGGAAAAACAAACAAGTAAAGACAGCTACTAACACAGCATTGATGGACCATTCAACCAATGAACTGTAACACTTGAGGCCCATCAAATGTCTTTTTATGGAAAAGGTCTTTAGCTTTACTACTGTTATTCCATATTTAGCTGCTAAAAATACCTCGAACACAAAGAAACTACAACAAAAAATGTGTATTCTAAACAAACATACCCTTCATAAGAATACTTCTTTTTTTGAAAGTTCTGCAAGAATGAAATTTTCATGAAGCTTTATTAAAACCTTTCCAGCTGTATTTTCAAAGCAATCCTTGTTAACTCGTCCAAAATATACTAAAAATTACATGTTTAGGACTGCTGAGCATTTACAGGAGTCTGCAACAATAACACTAAAGAGCAGAAGAATTAGTTCAAACATTTCAGCACTTAAAACAGTTATGCAAATATATAAAAAATTCTATTTTCCTCTGAATTGCAAGTAACCAAAAAAACCTAGTTGCTGAATGATGAAAGAAATGGGCCTGCTTGTTTCCAATTTGAGCAAGAAAATAGTATCAACAAAACCACACAGCAATTACAACTTTTAGCGTATCTCTCCAAATGGCTGGGCAGGCATTATAGAGCACTGCAACTGCAGCAATTCAGCAAGCTTTCTGGAAGGAACGAAGGGAGAAACACTGATCTGGTTCTAGCAAACAGCTATGTGACATATGCCTCCAGTTAAGTGGGATTGCCTGAGTGATCCAGCACCACTGGACGATACTGCTCAATGTGTCCTGATGTACCGTGGCACAAGCAGCAGAAACAACTTTCTCTGTTCCCACCACAACCTAATACTTTTGACACCGGAGAGCCTTTTCATACTTCCCCTTAAACTGTTACTAAAATTTCAGCACAGCTTTAATACAGAGCCTGACAACTGTGCTCAGCACGGCAGGAAGATATCACACATCCGTTCTGAAAGGGGTGGCTTCCTTATAATTTAAATATAGAAAGGTTTTTCCCATCTTCCTCTTGTCAAGAATTTCAAGAGATACAGCAACCCTACAAACCAAGACCAAACAGACACAAAAGGTAGATTTAAAACAGAGACAAGTGTTTTAAGCGGACCTATCAGGGTAAGAGTAGGGAGATTTCACCCAACCCAATGATTTTGCCTGGTATTTGCTTGTACATCACCTAACAAAAACAACGGACAGCATTTGGTTAAAGTCTCACTTCTGGTCTGTTACAAAGAATGGTTTAAGAAACCCAGTCAGTTCTTCGTTGGGACTTTCTGTGTAGCAGGACACAAGCTGTCTCCTTCAGAAGGCTGTGCCTAGACCTTGGGCAGCAAGGAAGCTCTCAAATTCAGCTCTGTGCTCACCTTAGCCAGCTCCTGTTGCACTGAAGCTCCATGGTGGACAGTGTGCCAGAGCTACCCAAGCCATGAGTACTCAGAATATAAACAGATTACTACTACAGCCTCAAATAAGGGCAGTTCTCAGGGGCTATCAGACCTTCACTGTGCACAAAAATCATTCTGTGTTTTTGTTTGCATGGACAGAAGAGTTAAAAAAAAAGCCTGCAGCCTGAAGATCCAGCTTCCTTCAACATACCCCAAAGAGTCTCCTTGTGTCATGACAAACTAATTGCATGTGCCGAGGAAAGCCTGTTACTTTGGCTTTTTCCACTGTACATCAAAAAAGCTATGTTTGATTTTAAAGCACATACACTTACAAATACTGAGGGAATCAGCTACAAAGAGACCACACAAGCAGTTCCAGCCTTCCACAGAAGTCTGGGTTTTTTTAAAGCATAAATACACAGCCACCTCTTCAGTTTGCCCTTTCATCTATTCTGAAACACTTCTTAACACACACTTCATTTTCTAACTAGCTGATCATACACAAGTTTTGGGCTTGTAGCTTTAAAGCACTAAAAAAGATGAAGGTAAAACAGAACCTTGATCCTGGAACAGAAGTCAACAAGGATATTGTGGGTGTCTCACAAGTCACAGAGTGGCGAAGAAAGAAGCCTGTCTTGACCCTGTGTTGAAACCTGATCTAGTTAAAGAGGCACATGGATTACCATTTATAGCATTTCTCAGGGGCTGCAGTGAGGGGCAAGAAGGGCAGCAGAAAGCTCTCAGTCTGGCTGCCTGAGCCACTGGCTGCCAATGAGGTTATAAAACATACAAATGATGGGCACCAAGGAGAGATGGCTTTCCTCACTGTTGCAGTGAAGCTTCTACACCATTGCTGTATTAACCACCCCAAAGGCTCATGTGTCTTCAGGAGAAGCGCAGTACTGTTTGTTCACAGGCTGGGAAAAAGGATAGAAGATGAGATCAGGAAGAAAACAGACAGATTTTTGTCTGACCCTGCAGTATATCCTCAGAACTGGTGACGATATTTATATGCCCATACAAGGAACTGCTTTGCTCCCAAAACTAACATGCACATAATACGTGGTGTGAGGTCCAATTCTCAATGGTGAACTGGAAGTTACTCTTTCTAGTACCACGGTACTTTCGCCACCTACTAACCTGTCTCAAAGAACAAGGTAAATGTCCCCAAGTTGGAAATTTATGACCCTGTGACAGAGAGGTGAGTGTTGTCCAAAAAGCTAGTCAAAGTAAGTTTCTGTCTCTTTCTCCACTATGGCAAAGTGAGCTCCAGATTTCAGAACTATGAAAAAGCAAAGAGTAATTTCTATGCTACCTTCGTCAAAAAAACCAAAAAAATTAAAACAAAACAATAAAAATTATCCTTTCCTCTCCAGCAAAACTACAAGTATTATCACACTTTCACAAAAAAAGCTTTCTCTGACATTTTTGGTGTTCAGCCAGTGTCTTGGCTAACTGCACTTTGTCATGAATTGAAAACAAGAGTATCCCTCTTCTCTTACTGGGCCTAAACAGAATGGAGGGACCACAAATTCACAAGTATTTCCAAGCAGGATATCTCTTCATCCTTTGAGCTCTGACCAGAGCAGCTACACAATTACACCACTGGTCCACCAGAAAACTGAGCTTTCTTCCAGACAGGCTCGAACAAACCAGAGAATAGTACACAAATGCTGGGCAGCCTGACCCTTCCCTTTGGCTTTCATCACTGGAGAAACATCCAAGCTGCATATGTAAACCAGCACTACAGACATATAAATGAAGTTAGTGGTTTAACTGACAGAGTACCCATTACATAGGCAAAAATAGCTCTTTAAAACTGTAAGATCTGTAATTTGATATTCTCTTATCTAATTAAAATAATATAAATTATGTACAGAAACTGACAGGTCCAGAAAAAGGAACTGAGCAGGACCCTCCATTTGTCTCAACTTGATGTAAATGTCTGTTCTTACCATTAGAAGGTTAAATTGTTCTACAATTTAACTTTCATTCTTCATCCTATGGGCTAGGATGGCCAAAAAGGACACCAATTTGTGCCAGTCATGTTTTTCCTGAATCAAATAGTTGTTCATAAGAAACTGGGATGAAATCCCCAAGTTCCTATTTCCCTCAGGCCTCTAAAGGGCCATTAAATGCATTAGCTTTCACCACAGAGTGATGAAAGAGAAAGACATCACAGACTGAGGCTGGATTATGACCAGCAATTCTGAAGGATCAGATTCCTATTTCTGCTCCTTGACCTATGAACTAGATTTACTTGATTTGTTCCTATAAAGGAAATACAGAGAGAAAAATCAGCTGGTTTAGGTGTGAGCTGTATTCTCTATTTATATCACCCAAAGCATCTGCATGGACAGACTTGCAAAACACCACACATTCATGCATTACAACACAAACTTCCACTAACCCTAGGCAAAGATGGCAAAACATATTGATGGAGAGAGATGAAGATAAGAGAATCACAGAATATCTCAATTAAAAGGGACTCGTAAGTGTCAGTAAGTCCAACTCCCTGCATCTCACAGAACTACCTAAAACTAAATCGTATGACAAAAAAGCATTATCTGGATATTCCTTAACTCTGACAGGGTTAGTGTTGTGACCTCTTCCCCAGGTAGCCTGTTCCAGCGACTGACCACCCTCTCGGAGAAGAACCTTTCCCTAACATCCAGTCTGAATTTTCCCTGACACAGCTTCATTCCATTTTCCTGTGCCCAACTTCTGCTTACCAGAGAGAGGAGATCAGCATCTTCCCCTTTGCTGCCCCTCTCTAGGAGTTGTAGAGAAGACAAAATAAAACAAATTTAAAAATCTTGACTGATCCAGGATCACTCCAATCCTTATTTTGTATCGGTTCTTTTGATTTAGGGTGCTTGTGTCTACAATACAATTCTTTGAACAGAGAAATGCTGGGCTCCCTCAAGTAGCAATGTGCGCAAGTAGGCAGGTAGGACTTTAACTTAGTTAATACAAATAAACTAGAACAGCAGGACTCTAGCCTCTATACCTGCTCTGACCTGAACTGATAGAGAAAACAGCTCAGACAACAGGGAATAATTATTTGGGAACATAATTTCATAGAATAATGCATATCTGGTTTTCTGTACCTGTTTGCTGCATGCGTGCATTGGTTTAGAGAGAAACATAGGGAGTATATCAACATGAGAAATCATTCTCTTGCTCACTTCCTCTACAAGGGACCATTGCTGCGAAAGTTGTCAGGATTCTTGCATGTGGGTGAGGACATATGTCAGGGGAGGATACATGTTGCCTGCAACCCCAGAGAGCAAAGCTCGCTGAGAGTGGTAAAGCTGGGAAAGATGTCCTCTGGTGATTCCATCCTTGCCGTTGTAGTTTCACTTGGTTACAAAATCTTTTGTAAAAGCATGGTTACAGTGGGGAAATTTGTGCATGAGATTTAGATCCCACTGTCTTTCAGTGAATTATAAGGCCTTCTAATCTTCACAAACAGATGCTTCTGAAAACTTTACCTCCCAAACACAAGCTTTACAATCTCCATGAAAACTGATTAAACAGCACTCTGAGCACTTGGAGCCATGCCAACTGTCCAGGCCCTGAGTCTGCAGGCAATGCAGGTCTCAGGTCAGCTACTGGATTAAAATCAAAACCAGCCCATTGAAATTGTGGATTACTGTGCTCAGAGCATTTGTATGATGTCTGCCTGCTGTGACCCCTTTGGGGCAGAGCTGGCAGGAGTAGCAACACTCTGCTTCCAGCTGAGACAGATTTGTTGAGTCTCAAGGCTGAAGATTTCTTAGAAAGGTAAAAGGCAAAGTTTGGCTTTTGAGGTTTATACATCAGCTCTCACAGCACATACTCCTCTCTTCAATGAGATTACAATGTCTCATTCCTGCTGCTCTCCTCCCCTCAAAAGGGCAAGAATGTTCATTTCGCAATAGGTAACTGTAATGCCCATCACCCTGCCATACAATACACAACACTTATCTGCGGCAACGACCTCCACCTTCAGCTTACCTGTTTTATGCACTGCAGCCGGTCATTGGTCTGCTGTATGTGCCTGTCCATAGAATTCATTTTGATTGTCTCCACTTTCTTCTACCTGAAAGCCATTAAAATCCCTCGATCTGCAAGACAAAAAGGACAGGAAAGATTACTGAGCACGGTCCCTACACTTCTACCACCTTAACAATTGACCTGGTTTTTGCAAGGACAAGGGCATGGGGAGTCTTCCTAATCTTCCTCCAAGAGAAAATACTTCCCATAAATATAAATGAATCCGATATGGCAGAGTATTATACAGCCCAAAATAGCACAAAATGTGTATCATGAAGAATTTGGATTTCTGTATTGAAAATAAAAGCAACAGGTACACTTTGGACTCTCGTGCAACTAGCAGATCTATTTCATGAGCCCTTGAAATGGCCAAGATGACAGTGCAAAAAGAACTGGGATGCACAACTCAGCCCAGACTTTCAGAATGACTAATGGCCAGATGCAGAACCTAGCATATGTGGAAGAGGCCCAATATTCAGACCCAAGGGCTCAGCAATTCCTGCCCAATAGAAAAAAAATGTGGTTTTTAAGGCACCTATAGCTGAATAACCTACTTTCTGCCTCCAGAAAACATGTCCTGGAGTCTTTAGGTCCATTTTGAAAAAAGCTGCGTAACAAGTCAAATAAAAACTTTCCTGCGACTTTAAAAAAAATCTACAAAATGGAAATGAAGGCTCAGAGTGGTGTTTGGAATTTTAATTCATGTTGCTACAGCCGTATGAAATCATCAAATGAAAATTGGCAACAATTTATAATGCTCTAAAGAGCAAACCCACAGTCCTCTAGGCCTACCACCGATGCTTGCCATGCTGTGCTATTTTTGCGGATACAGCTTGGTACACAATGGTGCCATCAGGAAGGGCCCTGCCACATGTACTTGTTACCTCTTTCTCAGAGCTGCATCACACTTCCACACTTCGGTGGCTCTTTGTTAAGATACCAGTATGTGTCTGGAATCCAGAACAAGGCCTACAAGAGGCAGACATGGTAGCTGCTAACCTGGCACACACATCATGCCAAATTTGCCATTTTCTTCTCCCTTATCCCTTTGGTCAGTCTGAGGTAAGCAGTTTGCCACAGCACAAACAGTGCTACTGATCTGAAAGGCAAAGATGACCAGAATGCTCCTCAAACTTGGACAAGAACAAGACACTGGAAGTACAAGTAAGTGTAAGCACGGCTCTAGGTGTGAGCATGGTTTGCATTTCACTGGGCACCTTCCCTCTCTCCGGCCTTTTCCTATGATTTCCCTGCAGTGGCAGAATAGCAGATCATGAAGACATCATAAACCAACAGCTACTCAAGTGTTTCAGTCCATAATTCATATTACTGAATGGTTTGTGCCGTGGCTTCTATTTATTTTAGTTTTGAGTAGAACTGGATGGGACTCCAACATGTACTTAAGATGACCAGATTTAAGTGCATTTTTCTAGAATTCACTTCTCAGGGGCACAGAAATATTTCACACATACAGATGTATATTCTGCTGTTTCAGTAACTTTCATGGCATCTGAAGTGGAAACTAAAACGTAGATATTGAACATTTAGAACCTGAAAAAAAATCTTTGCCTAGGAATTCCTGTATCCTTTTGTTCAACAGACTAGTACAGCCTAAGAAGCTGCATCCTTACATTCATGAACAGCGAGTGAACACAGACCCAGAAATACAGTCAACCCTCTTGCACTTTGCCCTCCCCATATTGCGGCTTCAGATCATAGTGGCATGATTTTTGAGCGATGAAGGAGGCCTCTTTTCACAACTGCACATGCGTGACCTGGCAGGCATGCATATTCAATTAGGCAGTCATGAATATGCAAATCAACCTGCACAGCCACCACAGCAGGTCCGCTCCTGGCGGAGTGGGCATGGCAGCGGCCCCCCAGTTCCTGGGTGGGGTGGGCTGGGCGGGTGCGGTGGCGGGTCCAGCCAGGCGCCTGCCCCACTCCAAGAGAGGAGGCTTCGTGTGGTTATGAAAGATTTAAACACTCTCAGGTTAGATGTGCTGTCCGAGACTTTCTCAAATGACACTCTGACATGTACGCATCTACCCCAAGCATGAAGAGACCACGTCTACCCACCCAGAGAGACACCGGGACAGTGGTGCGGGCAGCTCCCCCGCACCAGTGTCCCCAGCCAAGTGGAAAAGGGATTTTTCCTGGCTTGGGGTGGCCGTGGGCACTGGGAAACACTGACACAAACACTGACACACAGCAGGGCAGTGCCAAAACAGCGCTGGGGTGCGTGCAGGGGAAATTTGCATATTAATGAGCTGCCAATCAACACAGAAGGCGGGCTTTGTGCACAGCAGGGAAGACCCGTGCTACTGTGGTATAGGAGACCCAACTGCATATACCCAAATGCCCTACTTATATAAAACGTTATACTAACAAAAGCAAGGTCCCAGACATACCAAGAAACCGCTTCCTCATGAATCTCTTCAGTGGCACTGAGTGGTTTGTTACTCAGAGCACTGTTTATAACAAAACTATTTTCTACTTTCTCCATACACAGAAGAGACAGCAATTTTTTCAGACAGTTGTTCAGTTAGAGAAGCTAGCTACTTACCACTCCTGTTACATGACTCAACATGTCTTCAGTTAAACAATTCCAGCACTGTCCATACTCAGCCCTCTAGAGAAGAGCATTCCCCATGGTGGGAACCCTGACTGCAGCGGGGACACAATGAGACAGACTCCAGACCACAGCATCCGCATGCATCCCACACACCCAAGCCGCCTGAGATTTCTGTACCTAGCTGATAATGTTCTTCCATGGCTCCTGCTGGATTAGACCCAGGGAAAAAGAATCTTTTCTGCTAGACAACTAAATGAGGTCTTATAACAGCAGCTCAAGCTCCTCACCTTCACACTCTAGACACAAGAGGGTTCAATAAAGCAATCCTGTCAATAAATTGTAATACTTATGAAACAGAAGAGTCAGTTTCACATACAAGTACTATCTTTTGATTATGTCACTGCCACCTTCTCAATAGCAACTGCCATCCAAAGGTCCTTTAGCAAATGTAAATTGATATATTTTATTAAAAGCCAGTAACACAGTCTTGTCTGTCTGTAAGACCCCCAAACAGACCTCAGTAGTCATGAAGTTTAATCTCTCAGTGGACAGCAGAGGTATTTATCAAAGAGATAAGCTAGCCTAGACATGACACCACTTCAGCAGTGATCCATCTTACAAGCGGGGACACATTATCTGCATTTTAATTGAACATCAGGACAGATGGAGAAGGGCATGACGAAAACAAATGCATATACATACACAGATTTCTGTTGAAATTCTTTAAAGACGCAAGCTGAAGCACTTTATTTTTAAGTAATGAATTTTGAATTGTACATGTAATACCATCCCAATTTTCTGCCTTCCAGTTAACCATAAACAAAATCTAAGGTTGCTACTGGCTACCTGAACCATAGCTATTGTACTTGTCCAAATTTTTATTTCTGCCACACAGCATAGATTCTCAAAGCCTGCATGGAAAAGCAGAGGGCAGAGTGCACAAAAGTAACTCCCATAACTGAGCAGGAGCCTGACAGGGCTCTTGGAGGCAGGACTGCGAGCACAATCCTCTGCTCTCCCACACAGACAGGCCATACAATTTCTGTAATAAACTGGTCAAATTCAGTCTCAAAAATAGTTATGCTTTTAAAGCTCAGTGGTTCCCATTGAAAAGTGCTCTTTGACTCTTCCCCTTCCCCTAGTAGCTAGAAGTATTTTCACTTCCATGCTCAGGTCCACTTGTTCTCCTGTCACTAGCACTCTATGGCTCAATATTTGCCCTGCCAGACTTCCTCTGCCTCTTCCCCCTCACCACAGGGATGGACGGACACCCAACAGCCCTTTACTGCTGAAAATTGCCTCTTTCACAGCTCACTTTATTCTCTTCTGGTCAAGAGAAGTCTCTCAGTTCACTAACTCCCTGGGGCAGTAAACATTTGATGCGTGAACCGAAGAGACAAAATAGTACAAATGAAGACTCATCACATAAAATGACATAACACTTGGTATTTGAAATATCTTGCCTCACCGCCGCAAGACTCATCTTTATCTTTCTCTCAGACACATCAGAAGAACATCAAATAGAGTATTTTTTTTTCAGTGAGCATACTGGCTCTAAGTAATTTCTGCTATAAAAAAATGCAGAGCTTATTAGTGGGAAAGCATTATTAATTGGAAATTACTCTTTCATGGGCCTCAGCAAGAATTAAAAGATTAAACGTGGAAAGTGAAAATTATCATATGGATCTGAAATTTCACCAATAAGCACTTTGACACCAGACCATTTTGACTGGAAGAAAAATACCAGCAGAACTAAATTTTCAGCAACTACACCTACTACATGGCTATTGCTGTGCTCTGGCCTGGTTGCCTCCATGCACATCCACCTCCTGAAATTAAAAAAAAAAATGCCCTTTCTGTCGATCACACACTACATGTATTTTAATAGTAGCAGCAAGACCACTTTACTCGAAAATAATGGTACTTAAGATACAGCAAGGCCAGCAGGGCTGAGTAAGAGCAGACTTCTATTCGGTTAAATGCTGTGCACTTACCAGGTCACAAGGGAAAAGGACTTTGCAGGGTCCCTCCCTGGCCAGTGGTGTCCCTGCATGAGAATCCACACTAAGGTTCAGGGGCTGCGAGCAGCTCGAGAGACAGCAGGGGATGTTGCTGATCAGGATTAAGGGTATAGGCAGAGTGGGATAGAGAAGGGAATTTTACCCACTGCTTTGTAACAAATCCCCGCTGCTCGGTGCACACATTAGCCAGGAAGGTCCTCCACTGCTCCTTTACATGCTAACTGCATCCAAAAGGATAAACAAAAAAAGGTGTTCCAACCACCTCCTGGTTAATTCAGTAATAAAAAGGCCCATTCTTCAGCTATCTTTTCTGAGGTAAAGACCTAATCTCCCTCTCTTATTTAAAAAAAACAAAAATTGTGTGAATTATTCTTTGATTTCCCTCTTCCCTCCCCTCAAGCACTGCGACTTTATAGCCCTGGGCAGTAATTTAAAGAGGCCTCATTTACATATTTATGATGTCTCAAAAATGGAGAATGCTTTTTTTTTTTAAACGAACAGATGTATCGACCAGTTAGCCTTCTTTTTTAACCCTGAACATACTAAATCTTTTTTCTTAAACCATTACTACAAAACCCTCTTCCATACTGGAAAAAGAATGAACTTGTGCAGTGGCTTTATGAAGGAGAATTTTACAAGCTTCTGCTACACTCTGTGTTGGCTGAAAGTTCAGGTTAGGAGTCTACAATTATTATATCACAAATGGAACTTCCAAGTAACACAGTTAAGAAAAACAATTTAGTAAAACATGGTCCCCACCAGCTCCTACGGCAGCATGAACAACCTCTTAAGGAAAAAAAAGTAAATGAAAAAAAAGCTGAACATTTCAGTACTGCTTCAGAACGAGTCTAAAAACGTATCGCAGTTTGAAAGTTACCAGGAATTCAGTTCTGTTCTGGGATGAGCTCTCCTCATGGACAGAGCTGCTATCCACAGCAAGAGCTCTGTCACAGCGCACCAATGAAGAGCAGAAACCTGCCCAACTGTGGCCAGGAGAGACCTGAATCCCCGCTGAAATAGGCCCAACCTTCTCCTTGCATTTACAGACTTTTCACGCAGTGCTTTCTGCTCCCGTTCTCACAGGCTTCCTTCCTTCACTGCAGGGCCGAGATGGAGCTGCAGTGGAGCTCCCTGGAAACACATCAGCTGCTGCCCAGCCTGGCCAGCCCTAAGCACTGCCACCTGGCCCTTTGCCTCAGCAACAGGGTGCCATTCCTTCAGAAATCAAGTTTTTAGCAAATAACCTTTCCGCCAGAAACCCATTTTGAGGGTAGGGGAGGAAAGGCAGCCCCTCCTCAGGCAGCAGGGAAGGCTGCAGGGAGCATGCAGCACAGCATTACACCCGTCTCCATTTCCACAGGGCACCAGCACACCTGGAACCGCCCTACGGCTGCGGGACCAGATGGGAGCTAATTCAATGGAAGAAGGACATGGAAAAAAAAAAAAAAGACACAGGAAATACCATTATCAGCTAAGAAACTCTTTTCTTAACAGTAAGTGAGACGGGGGAATGAAGAAAACCCGTTCCCTAAGCAGGGATTCAGCTCAAGCAGCTCTAAACATCCCTCTCGCTGCGGCACAGAAGTTGGTTAATGCTGTTTATTCAATCA
>WEKX01002041.1:297442-329426 GCA_013390025.1 Pitta sordida
GCCCGGGAGGGGCTGAGGGACCCGAGAGGGGCCGGGGGAGCCCGGGAGGGGCTGCGGGATCAGGGAGGGGCGGGAGAATGCGGGGCTCAGTGCCGCCCGGGGCGGTGGCCGCCGCCAGCCCCTCTCCTGGCGCGGGACTCGGCAGAGGCTGCGAGGCGGAACAGCCGCGCTCCGCCGCCTGCAAAGCACGGAACTCCCGAGGAGCCGAGTGCGAACCAGCCCAGCAGCTACCGGGAGCCTGTCACCCTCCAGTGAGGGACTTAAGAAGCATAATTTCCCTCAGAGCCGTGTCCTGGCGGTAAAACGTGGCGGTCCAGAGAAAAAAACCCAAGACAAAAATTAAATTCCACTCGACATGTTCCTTATCATTAAACACATTCTAAAAAGTTGTTTCTTGAACTATCAGACCATAACCTCCGTGCGCACGCAAAGGTTAATGGCACTAATTGCGTATAATTGCCCCATTGCCCTCCTCGGTGTCGGGGGTGCCCCCGCAGCCGCCCAGCGCGGGCACGTCTGCGCTCAGCATCACACCGCGCTCAAAGGGCTCCCAGCCCGCCTGGCAGCCAGAGAATTCTCAAAGATCACCTGCTGGAAAAAGTTTAATATCTAACCATGACAACTCATTTCTTTCGCCTACTAGATATGGTACCGAAAACAAAAAAAAAAAGTATAAAATGTCAAGTGAAGCGCTGTTTTTATCATTAAACACTTGAAGAAGGAAGCTGTTTTAATAAAGATTTACTGTGAGCTGCTAAACAGCTACCGCCATTGGCTTTGAGCTATTAAAAACGGCCAGATGTGAGACAAAGCGGTGTTTGTTATGCCGGGTGAGGAAGAATAGATATTTGTGCTGTGCTGCTTTCTATTGTTGCTCTACAAATGTGCAGTAATCCCCAGAAGACTTTCGATCATCTTTGACTGCGAGAGGGGGGAAGCGAGCGAGCGTGCGCACCCCGCCCGGCAGGCACCGCTCGGCGAGGCGGGAGCGGGGCCGTGCCATCGATGGTGGTGTGAGCTGCGGGGGCTGCCAGTCGGGTCGGCGTTAAGGAAGCTGCTTCCGCAGCCGTGTGCTTGGGAACGTTCTGATATGCAGAGCCTATTATATGCAGGCACCAACAGCCAGCCGGATACACACAAAAGCAAACCCACACATGCTTTCGGAAAAAAAGGAAAAAAAAAAAAAAAANCTACGGCTGCGGGACCAGATGGGAGCTAATTCAATGGAAGAAGGACATGGAAAAAAAAAAAAAAGACACAGGAAATACCATTATCAGCTAAGAAACTCTTTTCTTAACAGTAAGTGAGACGGGGGAATGAAGAAAACCCGTTCCCTAAGCAGGGATTCAGCTCAAGCAGCTCTAAACATCCCTCTCGCTGCGGCACAGAAGTTGGTTAATGCTGTTTATTCAATCAACTAAAAACGAATAATTCCCAGCGCGCCGAGGGTCCAAAGGGAGGGCAGACAGTCCGCATGTACCGAGAGACCTGCACCGAGCACCCAGCCCAGCTGGAGCGAGGCGGAGCCGGCGGAGCCCAGCGGGGCCNGTGCCCCCGCAGCCGCCCAGCGCGGGCACGTCTGCGCTCAGCATCACACCGCGCTCAAAGGGCTCCCAGCCCGCCTGGCAGCCAGAGAATTCTCAAAGATCACCTGCTGGAAAAAGTTTAATATCTAACCATGACAACTCATTTCTTTCGCCTACTAGATATGGTACCGAAAACAACAAAAAAAAAGTATAAAATGTCAAGTGAAGCGCTGTTTTTATCATTAAACACTTGAAGAAGGAAGCTGTTTTAATAAAGATTTACTGTGAGCTGCTAAACAGCTACCGCCATTGGCTTTGAGCTATTAAAAACGGCCAGATGTGAGACAAAGCGGTGTTTGTTATGCCGGGTGAGGAAGAATAGATATTTGTGCTGTGCTGCTTTCTATTGTGGCTCTACAAATGTGCAGTAATCCCCAGAAGACTTTCGATCATCCTTGACTGCGAGAGGGGGGAAGCGAGCGAGCGTGCGCACCCCGCCCGGCAGGCACCGCTCGGCGAGGCGGGAGCGGGGCCGTGCCATCGNCGGGTGCGAACCAGCCCAGCAGCTACCGGGAGCCTGTCACCCTCCAGTGAGGGACTTAAGAAGCATAATTTCCCTCAGAGCCGTGTCCTGGCGGTAAAACGTGGCGGTCCAGAGAAAAAAACCCAAGAAAAAAATTAAATTCCACTCGACATGTTCCTTATCATTAAACACATTCTAAAAAGTTGTTTCTTGAACTATCAGACCATAACCTCCGTGCGCACGCAAAGGTTAATGGCACTAATTGCGTATAATTGCCCCATTGCCCTCCTCGGTGTCGGGGCACGTCTGCGCTCAGCATCACACGGCGCTCAAAGGGCTCCCAGCCCGCCTGGCAGCCAGAGAATTCTCAAAGATCACCTGCTGGAAAAAGTTTAATATCTAACCATGACAACTCATTTCTTTCGCCTACTAGATATGGTACCGAAAACAACAAAAAAAAAGTATAAAATGTCAAGTGAAGCGCTGTTTTTATCATTAAACACTTGAAGAAGGAAGCTGTTTTAATAAAGATTTACTGTGAGCTGCTAAACAGCTACCGCCATTGGCTTTGAGCTATTAAAACCGGCCAGATGTGAGACAAAGCGGTGTTTGTTATGCCGGGTGAGGAAGAATAGATATTTGTGCTGTGCTGCTTTCTATTGTGGCTCTACAAATGTGCAGTAATCCCCAGAAGACTTTCGATCATCTTTGACTGCGAGAGGGGGGAAGCGAGCGAGCGTGCGCACCCCGCCCGGCAGGCACCGCTCGGCGAGGCGGGAGCGGGGCCGTGCCATCGATGGTGGTGTGAGCTGCGGGGGCTGCCAGTCGGGTCGGCGTTAAGGAAGCTGCTTCCGCAGCCGTGTGCTTGGGAACGTTCTGATATACAGAGCCTATTATATGCAGGCACGAACATCCAGCCGGATACACACAAAAGCAAACCCACACATGCTTTCGGAAAAAAAGGAAAAAAAAAAAAAAAAAGACAGCATGACAGCTTGCATAAGCAAGCCTGCCGGACTCCTCTGGGAGGAGGAGCGGCGGTGCACACAAGTTGTTCAATCATGAAGCACATCTGCAGCCTGATTACAAAAGCAAAGGTGGTCGGGGCTAGCTGGAAGCACACACAGAGCACTGGGATATGACCTATACTTAGAGACAAAAATTTAAAAACCCACCCCCCACTGTATAAGAATGTGCTGCAGAAACATAAAAATATCACACCTCAAGCTAAAGAGAGTACTCCCGTGAGCCTGTGCAAATTGGTCACCAGCCAGCACTAACCATTAAGCACAAGAAGTGCCTCCTGTACTGGCAGCCCTCACCTCCAGCCCGCTGGCTGAAATGAGAGGTTTCCTGAAACGGAGAGCGGCATCTGCAGATCACAGTATCAGGTAATTGCCCTGCTACATGCTTGTATTACAAGGTTGGTTTCCCTGCATTCCGACCAGCCCCTAGTGTCATCAGCTCTGTCAGCTTGTTATCTTTAGGGAGAGCAAGGAAAAAGGGACGCTGCAGTTTAAAACAGCAAGAGGTAATAACACACAATTAAAGGCAAAATGTGTAGAACTGCGCTACTGGGGAGCCAGGGCTGACAGACCTGCTGTAGTGCTCTCAGAGGCTTTGCACACTCTGATATAGACAGATCTGCTAGAACAAACATTGACAGTTCCACAGCAGAACCCACTGATCCAGTGGTTTATTATATGTACTGTAGCTTGGAGGTAAGAAATACTAATCCTCATCGGGACAGCTACAAACAAATGAACCATCCCTAAATGCTTGCAGGGTTGCACTCAAATAATTTCATAATCGGTGTCCCTGATCAGTCATACAACAATGCTGTAAAAAATCCCTCCCTGATAAATTCCTAATCTCTAAACAGAAGCAGAATCAAGCACCTCTTCCCACTTTCAGGGCTCAGTTGCAGGACTGCAGAATAAGTCAGGTGAGCATAAGAACTGAAAGGGATTTGCGTTCTGGCATGTGATGCTTGTTTATTTACCTAAGGAAAGCTTGTTTGTTTCAGAGGTTCTGTGGTAAGATGTGGAAGTATTTGCTGAAAATTCTTTGTGTTTGCCTACCAGATATTGCAATAGGCATGTAGTGTTGTTAACATCACCTGCCTTACACGCCTTCTGGGGGCTGAGTCCATGCAGCTACAACAAAGAATGTGTATTAACTGTCAACTTTTTCTTGCTCTTGCTAGACTTTTATCAGCTATTATGGAAAACCAGCTGGTTTGGACATATGTGTCTAAGTTATTTGCTTAAAACCTGAAAGAAGAGCTACAGAAAATAATCTAATAGAAGCATTTTCTAAAGGCTTAGAGGAAACAGTAATAACCTAACCAAACTGTACAAAGATGATCTCAGAAGGAGGGGAAAAGCACAGAAGAGAGATGGCACTAGCAGGAAATATTTTCAACAATTTAACAATAACCTATCAAAACCTGAAGGTGCTGTTTTATATTTGCTATGCTCTGATAATATCTCTCTTGAACCAGACAGCCTGCTTTATAACAAACAGAGGTCAAAACCTCTTGGGCTGACCCAAAGAAATGCTCCTAGCAAGACACATCTCAAGCCCACTGTGAATTAGAAATGAGAAGGATTTGCATTCTGACACTGTATGCCCTCTTACTTATCTGATTAAACCAGGCATGTTTTGGAAGTTGAACTGTAGCATTTAAAGGAAATTGCTGATTTCTTCTTGTGATACTGTACCATCACAACTTCTATTCCTCATTACTGGGTGTCAAGAGGGAAAACATAACAACCCCCCATCCCCAAACTATATTGTACCAAATAAAGGAACAAGGACAGATTTGGACTCCTTTTTTTTCCAAGTTTAGCACTGTAAAGAAGGCATATAGTCAAAATAGATGGTAATTTCTCTTTATCGTCCATAAACATAAAATTTATTCACCTTTTCTTTCATACTACAAGAACTAAAACTCCTCCCAAGACGAGTGATTTCTGATAAGCCACCAGGGAAAATCACCCAGGGAGAGGGAAGGAGTAGGGAAAGAAAAGCAGTATTACCTCAGTCAACAAAGTCTCTGGAGAACAAAGCAACTGAATAGCTCCCTTGGACACAAGCTCTAATAACTTTTACTGTCAGCCATTATTCTGGTTACTCTGATAAAATGTAAATAATATTTACCAAACTTCCTAGAACAGAGGCAAAATGAATTCCAGGAGGACTAGCAAAACCTGTAAAAACTAAATATAGCTGAAGAAGTAAGGTAGAAGTTGGATAGCTTGCTGACAGTCTGGGTAAAACAATCCAATCCCAGATTGGACAAGCAAATCAAATGATTGTGTATCCCTCAAGGCAGACTCTTCTGTATGTGTGCAACGAAGCATTGTGTGAATACATTGGGAGACTGGACATGTGGCCGCTATTTATGGTAGCCTCAACAGCTAATATTCAAGTACCTGAAACACAATCAAAGGGACAGATTCATTGCTACTGAAACGTTAACAAGAAGCCCAGAAAGTATTTTTGACACCCTAGAGTTGATTTGGAAACTGTCACTTAAAAACGAGTTGCAACTGCAATGCCTTCATTCCAATAAAGTCAAAGCTACACACATCCTTAATGTTTGACTATCTGTAATGTAGTTGTTGGTTTTCATGCTTTCTAAGGGCCCATAATTCCAGTAAGGTAGAAGTTCTTCTAGATACCTAGACAAAAAACTGCAGTAACTTTACTGCAGAAATGCCTGCTTACAAAGCCTGCTGCCTTCAAGAAGGATTTAAACTGAAACATCCATGATCCTCTGCACTGCTTCATCCTGTTTTCTCACTATACCTTATAATTTGAGAGGACCTTTATATCTAGAAACTGGCCTTTGAGAATTGCCAGTGTCCTAAACCTACTTTGAAGGCAAATAAAGAGAATTTTACACTTATTATGGAATAAGTTTCTTTTCACTAAGAACTTAACAGACAACTTAATTTTCAAAGGTTTGATGAAATCCATGGTTAAAGATCTGTCACTTTCTCAGTTCATGAAGAAACCTCTTGGGATAGTCAGATTTCAGTAGCATTTCTTCTGAGAGCACAAATCTTTGTTAGCTCTACCTCCACTAGGTCTCTCACCCTCAGGTGATAGCAGAGTAAAGTTGAAATGTCATTTGGCAGAACACAACACAGACCTTGAGCAGGTTTTTAAAAATCTTCTCAAGTAATTGAAAGCAGCAACTATACAAATGCTAAATTGGGCCTGAACAAAAGCTACCTTGACTGAAAAAAATAGGAACTAGTGTGGGATCCCGTTTTGAAGAGGAGGCACAGTTCCCATCATCCCCACTGTTCTCCAGACTGGAACAGACCAGGAGCAAGACCTGACAACTTCAGGGCAACAACTGTCTTACAAACTGAAGCAGGCAGACTTCCCCTTTTTATTATAGACAATGTAAACAGAAACACTATTGCTAATGAATTACTTATGGTCATAAATGAAGACACTTAGACTGTCTTGTGTTTTTCATACCACCATCATTACTACAAAGTATATCCCCAGAAGCTTTTACCCATAACTGCAGGACAATGTCAGCCCTGTGAACAGAGACCTGAGCTCTTCATCACCGAACATTTCCTTCCTTCAGCTCCTTTGCCTTTCCAGTTACATTACGAGCTCCTCAGGGTAGATGCTATCTCCACCAAATACAGTTATACCCCCTCATTTGCAAGGAATGGGTCATGCCAGGGCTCTCGCAGAACATCAAATTCACAAACACGTGCAAGTCATTAACGTGCATGCAGGCCACACCCATTGCTCCACCCCCGGCACTCCGGAGCACTGCAGACACTTTTCCGCTCCTCCCCACGGGCTCTCTCAGCACAGGGGAGAAAAGGGAACAGTTTATGAGCCCCCTCTGACTCAGGAGACACCCCCCCCAAGAATCCCTGGGCTTCTCCGAGCTGCTGCGACCACACGTGCTCACAGCCCAAACCCCATGCCACTGCTCTCCCCCCAGCTCCTCCCCCGGCCCCAGTGCTCATGCGCGCTGTGTCCCGGCCCCATGGTGCGGGTGGGCTGCAGCTGCGGCAGTGGAGTGAGCATGTCCTGCTGGCTGCCGCGGCCAGCCCCACTTTCCTGGGGCACTTCCCTTCTCCACTTATAGCCATGGAAACAGTAACACGCTCCCAGGGGGGTGGGGGGGTGTCAGTCCCCAGCTGCACTTAGAGTAACAGGGGACAGTGTGACACTCCTGGCTCTCCCTGCAGAGCCAGGCCAGTCCCACTGCACAGGGAGCGCCAGCACTGCCCCTCGGTGGAGCAGAGGCACTGTGCATGTGTTGGCCAGGGAACCTCGCAAATGGCTGAAGGAAAATTGTGAGAAATTTTCCTCACAAATAAACAAGGTAGCAATGGAGGGGTCACAATGCAGTGGGGATATACTGTACATTTAAAGTGCTTAACACAAATCACAGTTCAGACTGGGGTACCACATGATACTTTAATATGAACAACGAAAAGTGATAGAGCAAAATCTGTAATGTATGTACTATAAGTTAAGGATAAAACATCCATTACCTTTCCTGCAATTTCAAGACATTCAGCCAAACTTCAAAACACAGAATTAACTTGATAAACTTAGACTGTACATTCAGGTGTCATCTGGATAAAAGCAGGTTAAGTCCAGATAGTATTTTCTTCTACTCATATCCTTCCTTTCTTATTTTTTATTTAAATGGTTATTATGACACAGTGGAACAGATCTCAAAAAGCTATTCACTTTTCTTCTTTGCTCCCAATGGCAACACTACAGACTCCAGAGGTCAGCTTTGTAGCCTTCAAGATTTTCCGAAATCCTGCCTGATTAGACATACTCGAGAGTGACTTTCATTGTGATCAAACATGATGCGCTGCCGACACGCATACAAAGCTGGCAGAGCAGCCACACTGCAAAGCCTTCAGCACACAGGAGTCAGTGTAGTCTGATTTGAAACAACACTCGGCTCCCCTGAAAAGGAAACAAGTATCCCCTTTGAGAAGTTCTGATAAACTCAAGGAGAGATTTTGTTGTGACAATTTTAAGCCTTGCAGAGAATAAAACTCTTCCTATCCAATGTCTCCTTGTCTTTTGCCCTTGATTTTTGTCATCCTTGAGTAGCTACATTTTGGCATCTTCCCTCCCCTGCCTGAGTAACTGGAGTTCATCAGATCTGAAATTTGGAGGGATACCTTCTGAAAGACGATTCATTTTCATAAAGCCCAGCTGCCTAGTATGCCAGGATAAAAAGGTTCCTGCTTATCGCATAGCTGATCCAGGCAGGGATATAAAAGGAAAAGACAAGCTAGCACAAAACAGACCATGTGGCAGGAGCAGCCCATTTGCTCTTGTCCTGTTTGGGACAAGGGAAACAATTCTGGTAGTACCAGATACAAGAGTTTTAATTTTTTCTCACGCTTCTCTTGACATACCCCAAGCTGTGAAGGAAGAGTTACGTAGTAAACAGCAGCTATTCCTTCCCAACCAAAAAGCCATGTCACTAACTGGCACTCCTTCAAATTAAGGACTTCTTTGAGCTATCCCTTCCTACAGGCCAGAAATTGGACCTGGCTCCACTGTCCTTTATAATACATTTAGACACTCAACAGTCCTCAACAGAGGAAGGAAATTTCTACTCTCTCACCTTTCTATGCTGTCTATCAGCTGGTTAAGACCTAGGCTGTCACAGACTTTCCTCCTAAGGTGATGGTGGAATTCAAAACGGCAGACAGTAATGTACTAAATAATGCACTCCTCTATCTTTTCTCTCTACACTTCTCAGCTTGTAATTTCACCATTCCAACTGTACAAAGTATAAGAAGCAACAGCTGACTTCTTGGCTATTGGCAAACAGCAAAGCAGCAACAATTAAACAAAGCCTTAAGACTTTTCCTGATGCAGGAAGTAAAAACAATTTTAAAAGAAAAGTCTAAGAGAACAAAACTCACCAACCTTTTTACAGGTTTGCACAAACACTGGAGATGTACAGGCAAATAGGATAGCTATAATACAAGACATGACAAAATACTTCTATGAAATAACATAGGAGAAACTACAACTTCTCAGTTCTTTTCCACAACTACTTTTCTTTAGAAGAATGAGAATTATTTTACAAGTTTCTTTTACCAGCTCAAATACAGAATCACAGAGNCTCAAGATGTGGTCTGACCAGCGCCGAGTATAGGGGAAGGACAACCTCCCTATACAGAGATATTATTATAATACAGAGATATTATTATATACTAAGTATTGTGACCAACTGTATGGTAGAGCAAAACAAAAAAAAATCAGGGCATGAGCCCTTTCTTGACTGCACAATATTTTGTTTGGAAAGGAAATGCAAACAAATAGAAAGCCATAATCTGTGTAGACAGAACCCTAACCTGAAGAACTGGAGACTGGAGCCCATCAAGAAAGACACAAAAATATGCCTTTTGAAAGTCATTTGTATAAGCCAGCAATCAAAAAAATAGGGAAAAAAAGACCTTACCACAACCTTTGTAGAGTGTAAGTTAAGCAACATTAATCACTTTCCTTTGCAATCATTAATGCATTACAATGATCTTTGCATGATTTTCAATTAAAAGAGCAGTGTTTATTAAGCACCTTCATTAATTCAATTGCAAGATCATTAACAACAAAACAAAGAAACAAATAACTGGAAACCCTAAAATGCCAGTTCTGTAACTGTAAAAATGATGATGTACTACCACCTGCAAGTGTCTTAAATCCATTGAAGCAGCCTATCTTCAAGCTTCTTCCCATTTTACTTCCCATGAGAAGTGACCTAATTTGCACATGAATTTATTTTTTTACTGGCTTCAATGGGCCTGAAGAAATTTAGAGGGCTGTGTATGACGTTATATAGCAACACTGTGACTTACTTTGACTCCTGAGCAACACAATTATATACTTTTCAAAAAATGGTAAGTGGAAAGCTATTTCACTCAAAGGTTGACCTTATTCTACAGAGCCAAACTGGCTCTCTGCTATAGTCCAGTGTCTTCTACAGCAGGGATACACTGCAGGAGCCCAACTGCATGTTCCTTAGGTAAATCAACCAACATAGGCAATTTTGAACCTTTCACATAAGCCCTAGACGGTGTCCTAACACCTAAGCATTTCCTTCCTTGTCTATTACAAGAATCACACAACGTCAAAAAGCATCATAGCTTGTCCTATTCTAGGAATATACAGTCAGCCCTCTTGCACTTCGCGCCCCCCCATATTGTGGCTTCACATCTTAGCGGCATGATTTTTTTAGCGATGAAAGAGGCCCCTTTTTGCAACTGCGCATGCGCGACCTGGCATGCATGAATATTCAATTAGGCAGTCATGAATATGCAAATCAACCCTCACAGCCGCCACGGCAGCCTCGCCACTGCGCTCGTCCCGTCCCAGCCATGGTGGCGGCCCTGTCGCTCCACTTGCCCTGTCTTGGCTGTGGCAGTCCCACCACTCCGCTTGCCCCGTCCTGGCCGTGGTGGCTCTGCCACTTCCCCATCCCCCCAGCACGGCTGCCGCGGCAACCGATACACAGCAACACAGTGCCGAAACAGCACCGAGGAGCCGTCTGAGGGTGCGGGACAAATTTGCATGTTAATGAGCCACCATTCAAAGCAGAATTAGGGCTTCATGGAACCCGATTTAGACCATGGGTCCTTGATGTAGGAGACCCAACTGTATATTCATTCCCTAATATGGTTTAAAACCAATTTAGATTTGTTCCCTGGGATGACTCTCACTTATTCAAGCCTCTCAAGTACCACTAGGGTTGTAGATTAGTTTATTGCCGCCACCCATTCAGACTCACTCTATCACAGTTGCCATCTTTGCTCCCCCCATTGTTTTAGACTCTACTCTGGGACTTGTTCAAACATCTAGAAAGGATTGGTTTATATTACCTCAATTCAAGTTTCTTTAAACATCACTATCATAATGAAAGTGCTTTTAATACATCACACCTGTTATAGTGCCAAGAATTCCTAATGGACTGCATAGCAACTGCAGTGCTATTATACAGCTATGGGAAGGAAACCTCTGATGGATCTTAGCAGCACAGTTCCCAAGAGCTTTCTGACTGGCCTCTGAAAAGCAATTCACTGGCATAAAAATTTTTAATATGCCTCTTTCCTTCTGAAAGCCAACTGATGTACCATTTATAAGGCTTTGATTAAATCAACACATATAAATACACATGTAAGCACACATGCATCACGTGTAACAGGATGAAATGCTAGGAAAAAAAAGAATTTATATTACAAACTCATGTAAATGCTTTCTTGCAAGATCAAACAATAAATCCTAAGCGTTATGGAACACAGAAGAAAAGTTCACACAAGTGATACTTGGCATATTTGTTCCAGAAATGAGGATTTTATTTTGTAGTTTAATTTATCTATGATGCAGAACATGACTAGCTTTGACCTAGGTTTTTATGAATCATCCCATGAACTAAATTATGAAGGGAAAATACCAGGAAATATGATACATTTTGTTTGATACATCACATGTCCATGTTCTAAATTAGTTGAAAACATTCCTTTAACAGAACATGTCCAAGAATTGAACAAGCAATTTAACACTCAACAGAATAAAGCAGCATCTAATGCGGAGGGTGACCCAGTGGGCCTCCTCACAGGTTCAGCAAAGCACGGGCTGCCTTGTCAGTCTCTGAGAACAAAGTGGGGCCAATACGTAGAAGGACACACACTGGCAAGGAAAATATCAGAGTTGGAAGGTCATATAAATTGCTAGACATGGAGACAAGATCTGTCAAAAAGACAAACTACCTAACAATTTTAACCTATTGGCTAGAGCTGTCCATGTCAGCATAACGTTAACATGTATTATAACCTCATCGCAAAAACATCCACATAGATGGAACAGAACTGTAGCAGAACTCCCTTATCTTCTGTTTTGACAGGAACTCATTCTAACAAAGGCTTAAGGGTGTATTTTCTCTGGGTTGGGTTTTTTTTCATATGACCCTAACAGATCAATATTATATTACAAGTAAAAGAATAATGGTTAATATGTTAAAAACATAGCTGTCAATTCGTCTACATTAGTTTATCAAAGCATCCATCACAATTTCTGCACATCAGTGAGGTTTTAAATTATTACTACTTTTAAATAAAAGCTTTTCTGAATAGTTGCTGAAATATTTAACATAGAAAAGCGGGCATTTGCTAGACAGGAGATTAACTTTTTTATACTTTAAATCATCTGCATTTCTCCCAACTATTACAACTAACTCAATCATAATTATGGAGCTGTGATTGTTCACCTAGTAGAGATGTTGATAATTCTCCATTTTTTAATGTAACATCAATTCATGATATTCCTTCTGTTGAGACTGATGCTACTTTTCTACATCACATGATTTTTACTTGCCACCTCAAAGCTCCATATATATTTGCAATATGTTGCCTGTGTCATCTCTCCCCTGCCTTATTTGGATTGGCATTAGAGAGGAGGCCTTTGGGAAGGCCTGGAAGGATAAATCAAGTTAGTAGGTGGGACTTCCCAGGGAGAGAGCATTAAGTTAATTCTCCGGGAATACTTTCAGGGAATCCTCATATTGTTAATCCCTCAGGGTTTATGCATGAAATGTGACATTTGAGATTAGTTCAGAAGCATCTGTTCATAATGCTTAGAACGGAACATCCAAGAACGTACCATACATGATTTTCAGAAAAAGACCTCCCTAAACCTTGATTTCCCTTTGGAGCCACTGAAGCGAAAATCTGATGATTATAAAACTGAACTGTTTCTCACATTATGACCCCCTAAGTGACACAAAACTCAAATGACAGACCTTCCTCCAAGTTCCATTAGCTTAGAGTCCACTTATGGTGCATACCCTACTTCCAATAATCTTTTTTATTCTTGAAGTTTAACTCAGGGTACTTATTTTTACATGTCAATTTTCATAGTGCATAACTTGTTGAGCAAGCTGATCACTGAATTAAAACAAAGTCAGCAAACGGAAACCAAAAAATTCTTGGTTTCTGATTTTTTGTTTGGGTCTTTTTCTGGGTGTTTTTTCAGGGTTTTTTCTTTGTGTGTGGTGGTGTTTGCTTTGTGGGCTTTCTTCCCCCTACACAATACAAGCACAAGCCAATTCGGAAGGATTTGTAAGGGCAATGGCTATTCCCTCCCAGCTATTCAAGCAGGCAGTAGGTATTCGTGAGTACTGAAAGATGCACATAATTATGCCTGAATGATTATTTATCCAGAACGAAGAGCAACTGTGAAGCATCTATCACTGTTTGTTCCAGGTCAGAAGTTTCAGGAGAAAAAAAAATAGCATCACGTGGAATGAGGCAACCAACAATATACTAAGCACCATGAATACTGAATACACAAATCAAAGTGTTTGTGAAACATAGAGGCTCTAAAGTCAGAGCTATTTGTCATGTATTGTTGAATACCAAACATTAGTTTGCTTCACCAAAGAGACATTAACAAAACATATTAATTCCTTTAAAAGATGCATTGTATGCTTAGTGTAGCCATTTCCTACTGATTGTGACATATATCCTGTTTTATTTCTTTAAACTAGACACTAAGCAGGATATATCCAACAGTAGATCAAGTCAACCAAGGAGCCTATACTGAAGCACTGAATAGCATGCAATAGCATCCCATACACTTTCAGGGTCTAGTTCCTGTATCGCATCACCTTCAGATGCTCAGAAAGGTGTTGAAGAACTCTAACACTTAAGTTTCCCATGGCCTCTCGGTACAGAGCTCTCCAACATTTGTCCATTTCTACTTGAAAAAAACCCCAAACCTTTGGCATACTATGTTTGGTACCATTTTAAAAGATGCTTTCCATTTATCAAGCTGTCTGAACCAAGGCAGTATGACTACACCTACACTAGGGATTTTAATTCCCTGCCGTTGTCAAGAGCATTTCGCATGGAGACAGATGGAAAGAAAAAGCATATGGAAAAGGACATGTCTCCAGCGAATATGTACTTTGGAAACATGCAGCAAGACATGCAGTTTCACTGGTGTGTCATTCCGGCTGTCCATGGAAGTGTGCGATCAGTTTGCATGAGGGTCTCTAGCTCTGGCACTATTGGTGGTGGCACCTGCAATTATGGACAGTTGCTACAAAAAGTATTTGTCTGAAGTAACTGAATTTAAGCCTTGCCTCATTCTTTATTGGTCCTGATAACACAGCAAAAATCCTCACCTTCCTTAAAAAAACCCCAAACAAACAGCAGAACAAAGGATGGAGTTGATGTGAGAAAAAGACCATGGTAGAAAGCTGGAATTAAGTCCAAGTAGAAAGCTGTTGGTTTCATGCTACCCTTCCATGCAGCAAGACAAGAAAGGAATACAGTACTACCCAAATCCTAATCTCAACCAGGACAGTTTAAAGCTAAACAAGTGCTCATTTTTAAATATGTCATCTAAGAAACCAATGAACAAGTTAGGCTTCAAATTTGTTCTTTCTTCAGGGAAAAGAAATAGCAAAGGCATTTAAAATTAAACAGGAGATTCACAATTAATCTGCTTTTTAATTAACTTACTTCGCTGTTGTAAGTGATTCTGCATTTACCCTCATTCTTTGGAAAATTCCAAAGTGCTACTTCTGACCTGTGATTTACTGTTGCTGTACAGCTTTATAAGCAGTACTTTAGTTTAAGTGGCAGTTGCATATTAATTACTATGTTAATTATGTGCTATGTAATCACACTGTAATTCATTAGTTTACGCCGCAGTGTGAAAGGATAATGCTAAATGGAAGACCTGATGCGGAGTATTTCAGTAATTTACATTTTTGCATCAAATATTCAAAATATTAACCAGAAAACATTGTCTGCACTTAAGGAAGTCTGTGAAAATGCTCATCATGATTCTACTGGCAATTGTACTAAAACTTTTCCACCTTAAAACAACTGTAGTAATTTCAGCAGGGTGAAGTATCATGGCTAAAACCAAGTACACATCTAACTGGTGCTCAGACCAGGGCAAAAAACAGATATACTGAGTGAGTTCAAGTATCCAAATTTGGTGCTTTTAGACATGACTCAACCTCAACAGGCAGGTGCTTTCTGCTTTCTTAAATATTTTTTTAAAGATGTTTTAGCTTGAAAACCTAAACACTGATGCATTCGGTAGTATAAACCACAGCTGAAGACAGACTACAGGCTTTTACAATTCTTAGTTATTGATACTTTGCATAAAGTACCTATAGCTGGATAATTTACTACTGGTTTGCAGGGAAATGCAATTTCTGTTTGGTCGGGTCTCAAAACAAGTCTGTTACTACAGATCTATGTTTTCCAAGAAGTCTTGAACGAAAATGTAAATATTTATTTCTAATATAATGATTTTTTGTGAAAAATAAAGTGGGCACAATACCATAAAGCTGTCTCTGTCCCAGGTTTAATTATCCCTGGAACTATCTAGCTCACTCTGATCAATACAAATACAGAATCTCATATTTACAAAGATGCACTTAGTCATGAAGAGCTCCTCTTCTGCTTTCAAGGATACTCCCTCACCCCACAAAAAGTATTCCAGCACTAACTGTTCATCAACCAATGCTGTTTTTTAGACTCTAATTCTTCACAAGTGGTAATCTTTTTTTCTTCCACTAGCTATCACTGTGATGCAAATTATGCTCATCGTCTGATACTTAAAAGTCAGAGGTAAGGGCATCTCCTCCTAAAACTAACACCATAACACCAACGATAAAAAAGCACTTTAAAACCCATGATAAAAAGCAGTTCTATCACTTAGAGACAGAAAAATTACTATGCAAAGGGTCTATGTTTTCCAGCACATACTTCATCTCTACATTGCAGCTGTACTTGCTCATATAACATAAGCAAGGCTGCTTTAACTATTGATACCTCTGCAGAAAACCAAGACGTACCATGAAGAGAGTAGTCACCTTCTGTACAGTGTTTTGACTTCACAATCTTTATCATTAGCCAGATTGCATCAATAAAAAGCTCTAGCTCTCCAAACTAAAATCAAGAGATTACCAAATCCATTACTGAGTTTGCAGCACCTCCAAATTCATGGGCTGAGCAGGTTTCTCTTTGAAATCATTTGGGGAAAATCAAGAATCCATATTTTTACAGGTAAATTATGACAGTCAAACCACTGAGATTATTTCCCCCCTTACAATGCTACAAACGTTTTATAAACAAGTTTATAAAATATCATAGGGACCTCAAAATATAAATAAAATGCACACAGAGTAATTGAAATTCTAGTGGAAAGAAATCTAATTACTGTAAGCCCTCTCCACTTCATACCTCCCAGATAGCAGCTTCACCTCTACACTGCGTGATTTTTCAGCGATTAAGGAGGCCTGTTTCATGACTGCGCCAGCATGAACTGACAGTCATGAGTATTCAAATTAGACAGTCATGAACATTCAAATCAACCCTCACGCCGTGTCGCACAGACTACGGGTGCACTGCTCGACCCACACCGCGCCCGCCCTGCTGTGCTCTGAGAGACAGGGCCGCAGCACTTTTGCCAGCGCCACGCCCCTCCCACCCCATCCTGCTCTGCTCAGAGCGAGTGGGCTGCGGCAGGTCTGCTCCAAGCGGCACGCACCCCGCCCTGCTCTGAGCGAAGCGGCTGCGGTGGGTCCGCCCAGCACTGCGCCTGCCCTGCTCCGCTTGGAGTGAAGAGGCTGTGTGCAGTTATGAAAGATTTGCACACTCTCAGGTTAGAAGTGGCATCCAAGACTTTCTCAGGATAGATGTCTACTCCAAGTATAGAGAGACCGGGTCTACCCACCCGGAGAAACACCAGGACATCGATGCAAATGAGCCTATTAATGAGCTGCCATTCTATGCTGACAGAGGGCTGCGCTGGGGGGAGGCAAGACCCACGGTACCGTGGTATTCGAGGACCAACTGTAATGGTATGGTACCACTGAAAATTTAAATACAGCAAAGGAGCGAGCAAACTGTTTCACGCTACTACAACTTCAATACCACATATATAATTATGCAAGGTTTGAGCTGGTTACCTAAACCTTTCTGAACAGTACTCAATGAAAATGCACATGTGTCTTTGGCTATTTAAAAAAACAAACCTGAAATCTGCGTAAAAACCTTTATGGTGCTCTGTAGTCTCACCTAAAAGTAAATAATTCTCTTTCTTTGAGCAATATGGCCATGGATTTAACACTGAGAAATGAAGTTAAAAATTAATTTAAGCATTACTAGAAAAAGCAAACAATAAATATTCTGTCCAGTACAAAAGGAAAAAAACTAATCAGTGGAAAAAATAATTTTATAAAACCAAACAAACAGCCCAAATTCTCCTCAGTGTTTTAGCCCATGGTAGAAAGTACCATTCATTTCTATATGACAGTACAAAAAAAGCTTTTAAGAGCAAGTAAAGCTTTCAAAAGTATTAAGATAATTAATTTAATTTAAATAGAATACATTGAGATTCGTTTGAGATTTCATCACAGAAAACAAGCAAATAAAAATAAAAGAGAGAAAAGAAACTTAAATTAGTGATTTTTCTCCTACTTTAGCAAAAGGACCAACAACTTGAGTCTCAGCATTGGTCACCTCCTAGAGAGGCTTTAGCCTAAGCTAATCACCCCAGGTTCCATTGACAGTCAACTGAGAGAAGAATTCTGAGATGGCAGTTTGTCCTATGCTAAGATAGATGCCAAAAACGGGTGGCACGAATTACTCTCTGAAGATATCTATTTCTGTCCACTGATTATAGAGCAAGTTCAGATAACTTCCTAAGTACCCAGAGTCTTCATGAACTTTGAGAAGGATGCAGACTCTTTGGTCCCAGCTTCATTTTTGAAAGTGAAACTTTATTTCCTTGACATTTCTGAAATTGTGTGCTAACGTTAAAAAGCACATTAACTTCTAACTGGGCATAATTAAAAGTATCTGAGAGTTTTTAATTGTTACATGATCCTTGGTTTCTCACTACAAAAGTATGATGTGTTTCTTACATAATTAGTAAGACTTATATTTAATTGTAAAATGCATGTAAATATGGTACCGTTTATTCTACTTGCCCATTAGTAAAATGCAAGTACACTGTCTTCCAGAAATCATTAAAAATAAATATGAAGAGACCTTTCCAGAGGAGTGAGTTTTGTAGAACATGGATAATTTATGTAATATATTCAGTAATTTATATAAGCCTCATTCTCTACATTAACATGTGCAAATACACATATGTTTCATACATAATAAAATGGGAGAATTTTTTCCATTATTTGAAGACCTAGACAAGGGATCTTGAAATGTGCCTTCAACTTCTCAGTCATTCCTTGCATGGGAGCCTGGGAAAGTCATAGATGCTTCTATGCCCTTTAACAGCAGTGGAGTAAAATACACTTTCCCAGGATGTTCTGGGAATAGATGCATAAAAATTATGAACTACTCAATTAGCCCAATCACACAGGTAACATAAAAGTATCTAGATGAAGTATACTGCAATACGAGTGTTTTAAATTAAATACGTCTCTTTCAGCCATACATGAAGCCAAATTACAAAAGCTCACTAGGACGAATATCCTGAAAGAAAACAAGCCTACAGTCCACTATGATGTATTACCATCTCTAATTATTAAAAAAAAAAATAAAATTAGATAACTCTGATATTACTCAGGTTCTTTGTCTTTATCAAAAATTTATTCTAGAGCAAATTTTTAAATAGAGCTCGAAAAACACTACAGTTTGGGCAAGACCATTAGCACATTCTTGTTTGCCCTGGTAGAGTTTTAACAGAGGAGAGTGCTACTGATTTACAACTTTGAAAGCAAACAATTGCAAATCTTTTGCACATACCTTCCTTATCACCCTTCTCGAGACATGCAAGCATGTAATGAATTTCCAGGAATAAAACAGGATACCACCTCATCTCACCTCTGCTAAAGTAAGGCTTGCCGTTCTCATTTGCGGGTGGCTGGCTGGTCAGCTGTCCTGCTGCACCCCTGCTCTTCAGATGGCTCTCAGCTCCTGCAAAGGCAGCCCTCAGCACACAGCTACTGCTCACGGAGCACTCCTTAGCTCGGCACTGATCACCAACCACTGGGCAATCAAGATGCTACAGTTTTACCTCATTACTGACATCAGGATGAACTGTGCTATTAAACAAAACAAAAAAAGGCTCCATTGTTTAGCAGCTCCTAGTGAGTCTGAAAGTTCAAAATCTGTTTTCAAAAAAAGAAATATATCCACCAATGGCACTCTCAACCTCCCATTTTCCCTAAATCACAATTTAAGATGACCTACAAATCTGGGTCTGTTCATTCCAGAATTTGGCAATTTTGTTGCATTCTTACATTAAATTCCCCATCAGATGGAATTTCTGCCCACTAAGGAAGGCCAAGTTGTGGTTCTTCCTGTTATCATTCAACTAATTATGTAATTATGTAATTATTACAGGCTGAGTCCTTGCTCGGCACAAACGTAACCATTCAGACAACATCCTGAGTGTGAAAAGTCATCAAAAATTTCCTTACCACTTCCATTATAGCAAACTCTATCACAACTATAGCTAGTAATTCCAGATCTCAAATTTTTGGGAGAGGAGGAAACAAAAATGGTTCACAAAATAACATACCCAAATCCTCCACCTCAAGATGTCTCCGTACATTTACACTCACAAACTTTTCAGGTTCAGTTCTCCTCTTCCTATGAAAGCATCTCCCAAGACCTCCTTGTTTGTGAGATGTTCTTTCAAAGGCTGAGCAGTCTCCATGGTCATGGTGGTCTCTCCAAAGCCACTCAAGTAACTTGCCCCAGTACCAGCAAAGAAAATGAAGTTGTGAGGAGAATTTTTTTATGCTGAAACCAGGAGTGCCCTCTAGTGAGTTTCCATAGGGAGCATGTCAGGCTAACATTTGCAAGAGCACTTCATCTTCATAGGTGGTCTGATCTGTTAGGAGTATAATTACTGCAACATACTTCCCATAATGCAACATCACGCATGGGAAAGCAAGAGCAGACTGTGTGTTTGTGCAACGCTGATGGGCCACCAAACTGGCACGGAGTGGCTGGTTAGGGAAACCCCAGAGCCCCATCATGTGCCTGCAGTGCTACAGAGGGTTATTTGCTCAGTAGAGGAGAACACCAAGGTTCAGACAGTGTTAGTTAACATGAGCAAGTTTAATACACAGACATCAAACACAAACTCATCTAACAATATCTGCCCTCTTATTATATGCTTTGAAATGCTCGCCTCTCATCTTTCAACCTGCTTTATTCTGTTGTTCACATTTAGGAGATGAAAATTACTAAACTGGAAATGATACCTAAATGAAGAAATCCAGACACCACCTAAGCAGATAAAGTGAAGTACACATGATCAAACAGATCAGACTGAGAAACTCTACATCCTGTTTTTTCATACTACAAAACTGCTGATCCATCAGCAACTCAAAGCAACTGTGAATCTTGCAGTGTGCCTGTTAGCAGTGCTTGCAGTGTAAGCCTCAGGGTAACTCCTCACTTATTACAGACCTTTTTTTTGTCAGCTTATGATGACAGTTCTTTGTAGGGATAAATAACTTGCATATCCATCTTTGCTACGTCTAAATAGAAGTAGTCTTACTTCAGAAGTCATGGATTAGCGCCACCACTACTTTCCACTTCCCCCCAACCTGTTTGACGGAGCTTTACAAGAAGGAAGTAGCAAACCATAATCTTTTGGCCTTCGAAAAACACGGTTTTACAAACAAAGAAAAAAGGGACAGAGAAAATTATGTATTAGAGGCCACAGATCAATTAAAGTAGTGTCACAGTACTGAATATTGATAGTTCCACACACTATAAATTTAAATGGATCAATAGGTATAACGCCACTGAAGAAAGTCACGTGCTGTAGGTGAGCAAGCCATAGAGTACATAACAAGAGAATTGCAGGGGTCGCTGTTTAATAGGAAAAATCATCTCTTGGGAAAACTGCTTACTAAATCTGCAGGTAGAAATGACAACAAGTGTGAAGAAGACAAAACAGAAAAAGAGAAGAGGAAAGATTGCAGTTTACAACAGGAAAAAACCTTAAGAATTGCTCGATAGATCTTGGAGTGTGTTTTTTTGATAATTAATTTTTACTAACATGACACTCTTTAAACAAGAGGCTGCTAACATGAAGAGTTGACAGAGTTAGCTATAACATGAAACAATAAAAGAAAGAACAAATGGAGGAAAAAGTCTTTCTCTCTTTCACATATCTCTGAGGTGTTTGACTTCACACACATCCCAGGCTAGGTACTAGAACTAAATTCAATGGCTCATATTCCTAATAGGATACAGTGGCCTTCACCTTTAGGTCAAGAGTTCAAATGCAAGCCCAATCAGTGGTGAGCAAATGTTGTCACCATCTGCCTGTTTAGTGGCCTAGATGAGAAAAGTTGTTCCGCTCAGACCCATTGTTAATGGGCAGGTGTCTCCATCACAGAAACAACCATCATGAGTGTTAGTAACTGGAAGCCGAGTCAGAGAGGTCAAGAATTGAATGGGCATAAAAGCTAAATTAACAGATTAAAGAGTCCCTCTAGATAAGGGTCAAGGCAGTTGTATGTCTGCATAAAGAGCATTTTAGTCTTCAGGGTTTGCAGTCACATGCCTATCACTGAACCAAATTAACTTTAAATGGAAACAGAATTGAATGAAATTATTTATAATTTGATTTAAATGTAGCTATTAGACTGGTTCCCATTTTCTTCTGCATCAGCTGGAGCTATACAGAATTATATGCACATCTTGGGCTTATGCAACTGCACTGCTAAATATCAGTATCCTTCTGAATGTTCAGAGGATTTCAGGTCCTCCAGCTGGACAGGGAGCAGGCATGGCTACAGCCACACTGTAGCTGTTTCACATTTAGTGTGTTTCATGCAATACGCTTGAAAAGCCACCTGGACTTTAAAGTGTTGACATCAGTAGTGACAGCACTGCAAAGGTGCACCATGTTTTACTGATATCATCATAAACAAAAGAGACTATCTTTTTTTCTCCTTCGTGCAGAATTTGGTATTTGCAAATAAAGTGCGTTAGTGGAGCTATCTTAACTAGACTCTTTATATTGATACTGATAAGGAGCTCTTCTTGGTTTTTATTGTGATGATTAAATTTCTTTATGCACAACTGTTGTATCTAACAGCATCTCAAAATGCTAAGAATTTAGACTTAGTTCCAAATGTTTTTCTTCCTAGTACCTATTTTTTACTTCTGCTTAGGTCTGCTGAAATCCAATGATGATTACCTTGTTTTGCTTCTCACACTAAGTGTTGTGCTGGAGTCAACAATGAAGGAGGAGTATGTCAGATGCTCAAAGAAGATAGCTTGAAGCATCAGCTTTGAAAAATTCCTACAGATAGTAACTCAGCTCTCCCCACCAGGAGACATAATCTGGGCTCTATGCAATTTAAAGCATGTATGTGCCCATGTATCTTTGGGAACATCAACAGGAGCATGAAGGTTGTCCAAGGAGGAGGAGCTACCTCTGGTTTGCCCAACAATTCCCATAGTACAATAGTCACTAATCAGATATTTTCACAAATCAAGCATTTCTCCTTGTAATTGTACACAACACCTTTCAGCACCACTTCGGGAAACACTGGAGTGCTCTTTTCTACCCTGCAACTCCCACTGTTTCTCACTGCTATCTTATTTGGAGTATGCTTTTGGATGCTTTCCAAATTCACAAATGTGAATATTATTTAACACTAATATTTAAAATAAAAAACAAAGCAAAAGTTCTTATTCACAAAGTTGCTTGAAAAAGAAAAAATACAAGAGGACACAGAAACTTGTTGTTAGTCTCTTTACAAAGTCACAATAGCAGCTTATGTAATTCTCACCCCACGCTGACACACACCGAAGTAAACTCTATTTTCTTATGGTAGAAAGAAAACAATTCCTACTTCAATTATTTTCTTTCATCAGACTTGAAGTCAGTAGGACAACTGATGGAAATAACAGTCCTTCATAGATTATACCTGGGTTTGGCATAAATGCATCAGGGTGTGAAGGTATGAGTCCATACAGTAAGTTAGAAGAGATGCCAGCAAAAAAGGAACTCTTTTTGAAAAATATTTATCTTCCAATACTATTTACATTCCAAAGAGGACTGAGAAACAGTGAGAAATTGGTGACATCTTCATTCTGACAGTGTCAAACAGTCTCCAGGATGAAATGGGCCATTTCAAGGACAATTTCTCCGTTCATTGCCTGTCCAGACAATCACCAAATCAACCGTGGAACAACAGCACATTATCATTTATGCCTAGGCCATGCCTACCACTTGGCTACCACACAATGTTGTTTTTCCTTACTGAAATCTTCCTTTCCATCAGAACGGAATTCCCATCCCTTTAACTTCATCTTCTCTCATACAATCCACTTGTCTACTAGCTTCTTAAAACAAAAATGGTCTCCGAGTAATTCTCACTCCCCATGGTTGAATGGATAGGTTATGTTTCTAGCTTCATCTCTAGGCTACAATATAATTCTGAAAAAACAGTTTACACTTACTCCTATATGCTGGTGATGGAGACTGCCCCTCTGGGACAAGAACAATCCAATATTTCAAGGCTATCAGACACAACCTGGTCACAAAATTTTATGCTCTACAAAGAAAATTTATCCTAAGGTTCTTTACTAATTGTTATGCTAGAAAATAAATTCCATTTCTGCAGAAGGTTAGTTTCAATGATCCAGATTACTCCTTATTACAAGGTGCCTGGGGACTGGACAGAGCAGTCTGTTTTGAAGAGTTAGGAGCAACATTCTTCTATTTCAAACACAGTTTGATGATGGTGCTGTAGAAGGGCTCTCCTTCAGAGAGGACTTCTCTCTGGACATGCCTCCTGAGAGCACAGGAACGCAGCATGGAAACTACTGAACCCTACTGAAGCAAAAGGCAACTGAATGAGACAATGTCACTGCGATAAGGGCATAAAATGATCTTACTACCAGAGCTTGGACTGTTTTGCTTGCTGTGCCTCTTGAAACATACTCTGCATGCTTTGCTAAAAAGAATCATTGACTTCATTCTCCAGGTCATATTTAGAAAAAGAGGAAGCTTCTAATGTTTGTAACTGCTGCAGGTTAAGTATTCTTTTTACTATTCTTGCTACTCATTACCTAAAGCATTAAAACATTCTAAACATTCTAGAATCTGGTATCTAATTCCTGGTTAAAAACTGAAAAAAGGAGAGTACACAAAAGGCACCCGTAGCTACTCTATCTAGTTGAGTAATTTTTCAGTGAAGCTACTGAATTACAAGCTCCACATCTATGATGCCTCACAGGAAAATGAAATATCTGTCTAATGACTGCTTCCAAGGCACACATCCATCATCTTACCCAGCTGCTCAACCTGTAACACTATTTCTTTGCACTCTGCCTTTGTATTAGCTGGTACTTAATCTCACTGAGGTATTAACCCCAGAAAACACAAGTAGGAAGCATGGACTGCTGAAGACAAAGCAACCACATGCTGAAATCTGTTAACCATTTGTACAGGAGGGAGAGAAAAACTTTGGAAAAGGCAAGCTCTGACAGTTGCATAAGCACCATTACTGAGGCACCTTAAATGTTTCCAGTTTCCGAGCTCACATCATGACCAATGGTGTGGTCTAGAACACAGGACCTCCATCCCAGGAGTTTCACCTATCTTCCATGACTAATTGTGTAACTTCTCCAAAGATGTGCAAATGATGATGAAAGAAATGAGGTATACTGGCTCTTGGTACACCTTTGTCATAGGAGTAATAATATGAGAGATGTGGAGAGAGGCCCAAAACAAACACCACAGTTATACTGAAATATCTCAAAGCTGATCTAGTAATCACAACAGACTGAACCACAATCCTGTATGTGCCAACTGACACACCTTGCCTCTAGAACCTGTTAGTTAAAAATTACGTTAAAAACCAATTCTCTTAGAATCACTGTTAATTCCCTGAAAATAGAAGAGAAACACATCATTAATCACAGTCTAAGATAAACGTACGAATGTTTGCTTTACAGCTATGTTTTTTAATAAATACATTAAATCCATTTAAACTTCTTAGTAAATATAAGTAGGAGTTCATGTCTGAACTGCCCACTCCCAGAACCCCAAAGTCTCACAAGGCCAAATGATCACTAGACTACTAATTGATTACATTGTAAAAACAGGGCAAATGCTGGTATTTTTTTAAAGCTACACAGATAGCTGCAGATCACTGTGACAGTAGATAAAAGGGGATCCAAAGCCTTAGAACATACTATGCTTTCACAGAATAATAACAGTAACACCAACAAGAAAACAAAATCCTTTATTTATTTACGCCTGTTGGCAACTTTCACAAACAAAACTGGAAAGGAAGGTCTTGCAGCATTGTATCTTCAGAGCAATCAGCCACACCTATCAAAGGTTACAGCTGACAGTCCAGCAATAGCCTCTGAAATTATAGAAGCGAGATGTTTTTGCTATCTACATTTTACACATAACTTTGCTATGTTTTATTAAGGAGACAAATCTCATAGAACAAATGTGGAAGCTTAAATTGGCGTATGTACAGGCATATACATATACACAGAGTTAATTGCTATTTTCTGAGTCTGCCTACCCTTTTGGCCTTGCAAAGACAGCATTCTATGTTGTTCATCATTTGTGTTAGATGTGTTTGCCTTTTGCCTTTCAGTTTCAGCAAATCCATCTTTGTTCTTATGCTATGAAGAAAGACTAAAAGATGTGTTGACCTCCATACTATTCCCTACTTCATATTTACCTCCTCCCTTCCTATTTACTTGCCTTCTAAACTCAATACGTTCATCTTTATTTTTCTTCCTTCTTTTGACTAATACTTTTGCTGCCAGGATTTAAATCTTTTCTATCCTGTCTATTCATAACCAGACAGAAAAGGTGTTTTCGTTCAAGCTAATGTGATCTGTGTTTCATCTTCTAGTGTTTCAGCAATATCCTCCTAATATTTCGTCAGTCCAAATTTCTGTAAATTCTACATGAAATAGCCTTGTACTTTAATTATTTCTCCCCATTCTGAAAATAATAAAAAACCTCCTAGATTTACTGTACAAACAGAAACTTTACTAGTGAGAAATTCACCTTGTCACACCATTCCCATTTTGTAAGAATGATTAATATAGGAATATGCCTTTGTGAACAGCCTGAAGATATACTGCATTATCAGTGATACATATTGCCAGTATTACACCACTGTTAAAGAGTTTCCTTGACATTTGCAACTGATCACCAATTACTATAACCCTTCCTTCACATATACAGATTCTATAGAACATAGTACCGAATACAGGTGAAGTTTGACAGACTCCAGTTTCAAGATGTGCTTCCCACCATAACCATTTTCCTAAAATTAGTGAGGGGTTTGTTCTCTCTCTCTTTCTCACAAGGGCATTATGGCTCCAACTCCCCAGCTGGTACAGCACACAGTTTACATTATCACACTGACTAATGTGCCGAGACAGAGGCAAGTCTTATGTTGTTAATAAGTTGCAACTTTCTTTTATTCTTTTTTTTTTCCCTCCAGCCACCTAACATAAAAAAACAAATACACAGAAAGATTTCTCCAGGACTTACCAGAGAGGGATTCAGCAATACAGCTGATCACTTGAGCCTCCAAACCAGAGTGCTCACTTAGGTCAAAGGCAGCACAGCCTCCCATAAGCAATCCCATTCCTGAACCTGCTCCTGCCCTTTCCCTCTTGTTGCTGCATGGACTGTTTGCCATACAGCCTCTGCATGTGATGTTTATTGTCAAATCCAACACAGAGGCCACAAGAGAGCTTTTCATCGCCCCACCGCTCTCAAAAGACACCTTTAAGCCCACTGCCAACACAATAAGCAACCTGCCTGTGCTCATTTTCTTGCCTCTGCCTCTTTGTGTTGCTACTCATTAGACAACACTGAAATCAGAAATGGCACTTTAGTCATAAAATTATTACTTAGATTTTTGTGTGGGACTAAGGAGAAAGAAAATACAAATATGCATACCAGACAAACACACACACACACGCCTCATCTCTAATTCAAGGGAAACATTTCACAGTCAGTTTCTTGGCATTTTATGTGAATATATATTAAGTCTAAACGGGTTTTATGTTGAATATGTCAACCATGTCATATATAAAGCTGCCTATCACAGTCTTTCAGGAGCAACAAAATGGTGAAATAAACATATCAGGGCTCCTGACTACCTTCAGGCATCGCTGAGTAATCTGTGGAGGCTCCTGACTGAAGTCATTCAGCTCTTTGATAGCAGCTTCGGACGCACAAGACACTGTGTTTCCTCTTGGCATGAGCTGTTACAGCAGAGCCTTCCTCCAAAGTGGGAATGTGGCCACCTCCACCACGGCACTCCAGCCATATCTGCCCTACCCTACCTGTCCTGGTGCTGCAAACACCCCAGACATCAACTCCTACAGATGACACTGCCACCCCAGGTTGAGGGCAGACTGTGGTTTGTCTCCAGCTCTAGTTTATTTCTTTTTCCAATTTTTTTACCATAAGAATCACCTTTCATGCTATACCACCAGGCAGGAAAGTTTAAGATTATGATAATTTGCTGTTGTTCTTCTCTGGCCATGTCTGATACTTTCTTATCTGCATTTCTTTTGCTAAAGACATTTGCTGATCTTAAACCTGGCTTGAATGAATAGCAATTGTTCCCTTCTGGTTTTGAAGGTACTTTGTTTGTCTACCCCATTCACTGGCCTGAAATCAGCAAGGCCTCAGATGGCTGTTGCTATGGCAACTCTGTTCATTCAACACTGGCATATAATGAAGACAATGTGTTTTCCATTTAGATGAGTTTTAGAGCAAAAGAGAGAAGACTCCTGCTTAACAGTCCCTGAGAATGCCAGGGTAATATAATCAGGGTTTCTGTAGTACCAGTAAAACCACCATGTGCGACTAAAAGACAGAAAGAAAGTTACGTTGATCTTTCACAATAATTACCAGCACTGGGCAAATTAATCAACAGTGTGGCTGCATTTCTTTATTCTTTAAGACCTTCTACACCAAGAATAATTCAGAAATAAATGTCTTGCTCATACTTTTTCTTAGCAGAGTGGCACTTTCAACACTGCTGCCTTGCTAATAAGGCACTGAAAAGCTTCTCTGTCTCCCCTACTTTCTTAACCAAAAGGAGACTTTGGAAGCACAAATAAGATGTGTGGCTATGTGCTTGTTTTTAAAACAAGTTTTCATGAACACTGACAGGCAGAATTGCTAATGCAACAACTTTCTCTACCTCCTCTCATATGCCAGGTCCTGGCTATGCAGGCTACAGCAATGCTGCAGATCCATGCTACTCACAGACAAAAAAGAACAGAGTTATTCAAGAAAGAGTTATTTGAATACATATATAACTCACTTTTCATCTCTGCCCCAAGTTTTTCTCCCTACCTCAGTTACATTAAAAATAAGTGTAACTAAGTGTACATTGGGAGAGAGGAAGCAGAAAGGGCTCTGAGTCACTGGGAAGGAGGTGCACAGGGAATGGCTGCTCCTCTCGCCTACAGTGGCTCACCCTGCAATTACGTGTATCATCACTGAAGGCCACGACTAAAGAGGGTGGTTTAGAGAGATCCCCATACACACAATCATTTCCAAAAACATATTCCACAGAAACTTGTTTACTCCTTCGATTCACAAAGTGAATTTTGTGTCTCTACCTCTTGTCATTCCTTTTCTTTTTCTCTCCCCACAAGCCTTTTCTAACTTTTTATCTGGTTACCTTGTGGCCTTCACTTAGGAAAAGAAAATAGGGATTCTTGAGATCCCCAGCAATAACAACAAAAAGGAAAATGGAAACTAGTTCTTTTTCTATTTACAGTGGAAACACTGACTGGAAAAGACTTCTCTTTTCCACTGTTTTTGCAGAGCAGCAGGGAGCAAATGATTCCTGAAGGGAAAGCCAGTTTTCCATACTCAAATGAAGTCCAATGTTTTAAAATTCTTCAAACAGGAAACATCACATTTTGAACTGACATGTCCTTCATCTAACCAGGTTATCTTCTCCTTATTTCAGTCTAAGGAGATAAATGGGTTGGACGAAGTTATTTTCTTTTCTTTTAGGAATCTCATTTTTGTTGGTTTTTTTAAATGGCTAAGTGAGAAGGATTAGTATGAAACTGGAGTAAGGATGCAGGACCTACATTTATCCACCTTCAAGGTGGTGGATTTGGTTTTCTTTTTCCGTTGCCGAAGTTAAGATTTCCAGGAGTAAGGAAGTGGCCCGTTTTCACACATGGAGACTCTCTTCACACATGGAAGGGTCATGGAATCAAAGACAAGAAATCCTCAGTGTTCTTGGTGATTTCAGCCTCTGCATAACAGCAGTTTTCAACATAGTGTACATTCACTGTGACACACAAACCATCTCAAAATTTAAAATAGTTGTGCCACCAGCTTGCTTAAAACATTAGTCTCCACATAGAGAGCCACAGTAATATGTCTGATATTTCTAATTATCTCCCAAATGTAAGGTTTACACAGGAGGAGCCAACTAATATTTTCTTACTACCCAAGTGAGCTGGGCTTTGATGGGTTATAAAACCTGGTGTTTACCCATATATTTTGTAACACTATCTAAGGAAGAGGAAAACGTACATCAAGATCTGTGTTTGCTCCTTTGCACTTCCACAGCTGAAGAAAGCAGTCATGTTTATGTCTGACAGATCTTTTCTGGCTTTTCACTTGTGCTGACAGCCTACGGCCTTGCTTCAGTTCCTACAAAGCTCAAAACCTGCAGCTGCACTAGCTGGCATGCCTTTTCTCATTCCTTCCCTCTCTCCTCCCTTTACACACCCATTTTTATTTCTAACCTTTTTTTCCCCCTAGATAAAAAGCACATAGTCCCCAGGCCTGATCCAGCTCCATAGAGAGACTGAGTATTAAGGAATAAATATGTTGTATATGCACTTTATGCTTTCCTCTTTTAATTTTAAACAACCAATCCCTATTCTAAAAACTGGCTATTGCACTGATCTCACTGCCAGAATATAAAAAAACCAGCCATCATTTATGCAAGGAAGACAGCAATATAAATCAAGACAAGCCCAGGGTACTTGAATGTAGATTCATTGTCACTTCAGACCTTGAGACATGGCTCTTTGGCTCCTGTCAGCTAAGTCAAGATTCAAGGTTATGATTCCCCAGATGAAACGGACAAACCCATTTTGTAGTGTCAGCCCAGCCAAAGGGTAGTTTTGTTTAAATCCAGTACACCAAGTTCATTAAAAATATTGTGAGAAATATCTCCTATACCACAGTACCATGGGCCTTGCCCCCTTACCCACGAAGCCCTCCGTCCACGTAGAATAGCAGCTCATTAATACGTNCGAATTAGTTTTTACAGAAATCTCTGTATTACCTACAAGATACAACCCCACAAGCACAGCTTTTCAACTGGCACAAGGTGGGCATGAAGAACTGTATTACAGAGTAACTGTACTGGCAGAAGAAGCTACGATGAATCTTTGGAAGCATTAAACATCACAATAACATTCAGGTCAAACTTTTCACTAAAGGGATTAATTTGTTTTCTTTTCTCATCCCTCATCTGGAGAAAAAAAAGTACTGTAGAAACAGTGGTGAGTAGAGTAGAGCTGTAAAAGCTCAAGACACAAAAGAGCAGAGTGTGCAACAGTAAAGAGTTCAAAAGGGAAAATTTTCTGGTTTTCCTATATCCAAATGTCCTGGCTAACCCCACAGACAAGACAGCAACAGTAAGTGCTACTCCCTCAGAAACAAAGGGAATTTTGACAACATTCAGCAATGAGTGTGCATTATACTTTTTCAGTATCACTCGTCAGTATTTGTACCATGCTCAAGGCTCTCAGCACAGACCAGCACAGCAGCACAGGAGGTGCTGCAGGGGGCTGACTGTAAATGTGAATAATCCCACAAGCATCAAGGGATTATTCTCCATGGTTCAGCCATTTCAGTCTTCGCACGCAAGGTGGGGGAGAGAACAAAGCGGCTCTGCAGCCTGTAATGCAAGGCGTACATATGCAGCTATGGGACTCAGGGATGGCAGCAGCCTCCAGCTAAGACCATGATCCCTAGTGGGGCTGGTTTAGGTGCAAGCAAGCCTAAATGAATGCATATATCCTGCGTGCAGAGCACCCTTCCCTCTGGTAGCTGAGGACCCAGTGGTGCGCAGCACAACTGCTGAGCCAAAGTTAGCAGGTCAGGCTTCTTAGCCAGTGAGAGCTCCCCGTGTCATGCTGTCAGCCCATGAGGAAAAGGGAAACAAATGCCAGTAACATCTTCTGGGCTCATTAGCTTATGGTCTGCACAGGAACTGGAATCACTGGAAGATGGGGCACAGTAGGGGTGCTGCTTTATTAGATATTTCAGATTCCTAATTCTTTTTACCCCTCCTAATTCATAAGTTTGTGCCTTTCTCAGCAGTGAACCTGCTTCTGTAAAAGGCTCAGCATGGTGCATCCCCTGTGCTGAAGGAGCAGGGAGGGGAAGTCACACATCTGAGTAAGGAGAAGTCCCTTGCAGTAGAGGTTAGCACAAAGCAAAATATGGTATGAATTCCTGGTGTAGAAGCCACTAAAACTGAAAAGATCTTACTTGTACAAGCAAAAGGAAATAATAATATATATTCATTGCCTTGTTCCATCTACTTCTATTACACCATGATTCATGTATATCAGTTTAGGATCTGTCCCAAAGTAACAGTATGTAGTAGGCTTTTAATCTGCACTGAAACACTGCAGGTTCTTGGGAAAAAAATNGCTGTTCCAGAACTGCCCTGCTGTGTGTCAGTGTTTGTGTCAGTGCTTCCCGGTGCCTGCAGCCACTCCACACCGGAAAACACCCTTTTCTGCTTGGCCAGGGACACGGGTGTGAGGAGTGCCCACACCACTGTCCAGGCATCTCTCCGGGTGGGTAGACTTGGTCTCTCCATACT
>WEKX01002041.1:329660-480601 GCA_013390025.1 Pitta sordida
TCAGTCTTCGCACGCAAGGTGGGGGAGAGAACAAAGCGGCTCTGCAGCCTGTAATGCAAGGCGTACATATGCAGCTATGGGACTCAGGGATGGCAGCAGCCTCCAGCTAAGACCATGATCCCTAGTGGGGCTGGTTTAGGTGCAAGCAAGCCTAAATGAATGCATATATCCTGCGTGCAGAGCACCCTTCCCTCTGGTAGCTGAGGACCCAGTGGTGCGCAGCACAACTGCTGAGCCAAAGTTAGCAGGTCAGGCTTCTTAGCCAGTGAGAGCTCCCCGTGTCATGCTGTCAGCCCATGAGGAAAAGGGAAACAAATGCCAGTAACATCTTCTGGGCTCATTAGCTTATGGTCTGCACAGGAACTGGAATCACTGGAAGATGGGGCACAGTAGGGGTGCTGCTTTATTAGATATTTCAGATTCCTAATTCTTTTTACCCCTCCTAATTCATAAGTTTGTGCCTTTCTCAGCAGTGAACCTGCTTCTGTAAAAGGCCCAGCATGGTGCATCCCCTGTGCTGAAGGAGCAGGGAGGGGAAGTCACACATCTGAGTAAGGAGAAGTCCCTTGCAGTAGAGGTTAGCACAAAGCAAAATATGGTATGAATTCCTGGTGTAGAAGCCACTAAAACTGAAAAGATCTTACTTGTACAAGCAAAAGGAAATAATAATATATATTCATTGCCTTGTTCCATCTACTTCTATTACACCATGATTCATGTATATCAGTTTAGGATCTGTCCCAAAGTAACAGTATGTAGTAGGCTTTTAATCTGCACTGAAACACTGCAGGTTCTTGGGAAAAAAATATTTTCTTCATATTTTAAAAATTATTCTTACTTTTATCATTTAGGTGATCACAGTGCCTACCAAACTGCAGTCAGGTCACAGGAGAGGTGCCTCCTAGTAATATGATAAATAAGAAAGAATTGTTTCAGCAAAACCAGTTTGAACAGTGAAAATAAATATGTTGTTTTCACTAATGCACTAATAAATGGCAACAAGAACAGAAGCAGCAGACAACATTTGATGATTAAATGTTTACAAACGGATGATATTTGTAAAAATTGTCAGGGAACCTTTTGATTCAGACATGAAAAAATGTTTTAATTTTAAAAGTTCCAACTGTTTGTAAGCAAACTGCTCAGCCACCAAATAACTGGGCTCATCCCGAGCTGGTTTTGCTAGAATGAACTGCTGAATACAGAACACTGACCTACTGAACACCTACTCAGAATATGACATTAATTAGAAGCACTTCCGCCCGCAACCCACATTCACAAACACAGATGTCACTTTCACATCACAAATTCTTCTTAATCTCAGGAACAGTAACTGAGCAAATGGAAAGTTGAGATTTTCAACCCAAAAAAGAATTTTCATTAAAATTATACAGATACATACCGAAGAGAACAGGATCTAAGTCTTCATTAGGTAATTAAGCAATTTAAATATTAAGCAAATGTATTAATATTATACATACTTGTTAAACACGACATGTGTCACTGGCATGATGAGAATTTTGAGAAAAAAATAATGTTTTTATAAGGAGAAGGATTTACTTGGGTAGATGTAGCTCTATGTTATTCCTTCTGTGTTACAATACAGTGCACTGGCTTACAAGTGCTTTCTAATAAAGATATTACAACCCTAGCAAACATCATGGCTAAACTAAATCCTAATGTAAACTACTGTTAGAGGGGTATTACATTGTTTTCATTTGCTCTGTGAGTTGCAGACTTTAGGATAATAATATTGCTTGATAATAGCTGTGGCTTAATTTCATGTTGTAACACCCTAATGACTTTATTGTTTCACTCCCATTCCAATTCCAATAGCTATTACCATTTAAACACCTGTATTATCAAAGTGCTGTGGTTGAGTACCTTCTGGATAATTTACTTATGTTACAAAAGACTAATTCAAAGGAAGGCTGTATGTTTCTCTAACTGTTGCACCATTTATCTTTTTAGCATTGGCAGAATCCATCAGGAAAGTATGTGTTGATTAAAACCACCAGCCTACAGTTATACTTCATTTGCAGGATACAACTCGTTCAACATGATGATGACGGAGAGAGAGGCAAAAATAAAAAAATATTGTAGGAAGAATTTCTAAAATATTTCCAGGGCTGCAAAATCTTATTACACACTATTAAGAAATTAAAGTTTCTCAGATGGTTGTTGTCCAGGTACTACATTTAGGTCAATGGTTTGCCCATGTAAGAATTAACCGCTTCCTCCATGGAGATTAGAAACAGTATACAGACTTTAATTCCATGAGTGACTACGAAAAGTTAAATTCTTCTACTCAGTGATTTGGACACTGAAAGATTAGGATAAGTTACTAGAGTAGCACACACCTTATCAGATAAAATACACCATTATGAGTATAAAGCATAGTCATCACGTCCATAGTACAATACTGAGGCTTATTCTCAAAACAGAAAGAAATTTACACAGCATTTTCAAAGGGAAAAAAATTATTTCAGGTTCTTGTAATTACTAGTCTTGAACAAATTATGATGGCTCATTTGTTCTTCTACACAGAAAACTACTGCCCTCTGGATAAAAAAGGAATTCAAGTTATAGCAGCTTTTAATTTTCATTTTCAGAAATATGGAACATGGAATATGTTTATGGAACATTTAAATTTGTAATAATTTTTCCTAGCACACACAATGACGACTATGTGTTCTCTCTTGTGCTCCCCATTTGCCTACTCTAACCACCCTCCAACTCTGAACGTACATTATAATTCTAGATTTCCATTATAATTTAGGTATCTCTGTGAGTGTCCATGTGTAATAAATTAATCACTGACTTAACACAGAAGGGAAAAAAATAACACTGAATTTCTCTGCTTGTTCTAAGAAATGCATGAACTTGGTTTGGACCAGGATGTTGAATGCAATCCAAAGCTCTAACAAGACAAATAGCTTTTAAAAAAAAACCCCCTATTTCCACTATTATAGTAGAAAGAAATAACATTGCTTTTTTAGAAAGAGATCTTGTTTAGTAAGTATTTTGCATTTCATTAGAATGTTAAAAAAGTTCTTGAAGAAATTCATCTGTACTGAATTCATTACTTGAGGTGACCATCACTTAAGCAGGATGCAACACCAAAGTATCCTACCATGTTTAGTGTGACATGGATTTAGGCAGAAGCTCAGGCTCAAGAACTGTTATTCCACATGCTGAAATAATTCTCATAAGCATGATGCATTTCAAAAGGGAGAAAGGAGAGAAGCTCCTGGACACAACACCTAAGCACGTGCAGGAATTTTTGGCATAATGAACACAGTTGGGATTCAAAAGTTGCAAGTTCATACAAATGTCTTCGTTCTGATATAAATCTAATTGTGAGACTAAACCACCAACACTGACATAAAATTACTTGATGAAAGCATACAAAATATTTTCTATTTCTCGCTCTTTGGAATAAACAGCAGAACTACAGAACACAACTCCAGAGGAACAAAGTTCTCACACGGCTTTTATCCCAGCTAGAGCCAGCTATTGCTGGAAAGGAACCGACAGCTTCTCCTGCCTCAAAATGCAAAGCAAGTTACCTGAGCTCTCAAGAGTAGCAGGTCTGTGATAAAAGCAGTATCGAGGCAAATAATGCTCCTCTTTAAAGGAGCAAGGTAGAAAACCTACCACAGGTATCCCAGCCAGGGCAGATTTTGCAATACATATCAGCAATACCGAAAGAACGAGTTAGTGTAAGATTCAATAAGTCTGAGATGACAAGACACAAAGCGCAATGGACAAATGTGAGCAACAGAGCTCAGCACGACCTCTGCAGATGGGCAGATGAGCAGCCACATGGCAGCTTGCCATGGAGAACAACAGTGCCAAGAGCCAGGTAACCCCAGGCCCGGCTGCACCCCGAGGTGAGGGAGTGCCCAACACCACCTTCAGTACTGCCCACAGCTGTCTGGGCACAGGAGCCCTGACCAGGCTGCACGTCCTTATCTCCTACTAACAGGAACCTTGTCTGGGGGCCACCGGGAACAGCAGAGCTCAAATGTCACTCATGAAGCATTCCAGGGTTTCTCACAGAGAATAATAACAGTATTTATGAGATTCATTTCCCCCTTGATGTGCCCAGACTGTCACACAGATTAGTATTTTCAGTGAAATGTTGCAGTTAAACACTTTTCAGTCCAGGTCAGTTTGTTCCAATCTAATTCTCTAAAAATCATGTGGACAATTTTCAGCTGTGCACCATTTCTTGCACTGCATTATTTAATTGCTGTAAAGGAGCTGGTCACACAACTGATAAAGCATTGCAGTCTCTAATTCCTGAGTCCTATTCTTGACTCCTATCTGGCCTTCAAGTGAAAAGCTAAATAAAGGAATGATTCTTTGTGGTATTTTCCATGATGTTAACAGTTTTCCACAACTTGAGCAAGAAAGCCGTGACGTTGCATAACTATGCAACAACATGTAGTCAGCAACAGCATTCACTCACTACTGAAGTATCCTCACACTGATTTTACCAAGTGAACAATATAACAGTAAAATAGTCTAAGACCTCTATTTGGCTAAGACCAACTAAGGTCCAGTAGTTTATCCAATTAAATGCTAAGACTTAATTTTTTTTTCCTGTTAAAGTGTTTTTTACCAGGAATCCAAAAACTAAACAAAAAAGTATTAAACTTCTTTGATACTCCAAGCTTTCACTTAAACCTAGGGCAGGAAAGTAACTTAATTTCTCAGTGCCTGATAGTATTACTACAGGATATCTAATATCAACTTCACACTTAGCTCAAAATCTTTATTAATACTTCCTGAAATCGAGGGGGGAGGAGATGTCAACTTTTTCTTATTTGTGCCTCATTCTCAAAGAAAAAGTGTTGGTGATAAAATGCATACCTGTTAGAACAACATGATTTGAAGTTTTACAACAGAATGAGGCTCCTGTTGTACTGCCTGGTTACTAAGCTCTTAGTTCATTTATTAAGAACTGTAGAGATCTGATGGAATTTGGGCAAGCAGATGACAGCCCATCATATTGCTAATTCTAAGGTACATCCTGTTGTTCGGTAAAGTTTGAATAAAACAATTCCACATGCCAGATTTGCAAGTGAGCTATACAAAGAACAAAGGCAGTTGGGAGGAATCTTGTAAAGACCTAAAGCTTTGTAGAGTATCTAGAGAAATCTAACTACTAGAATCACACAGAGAATCAGAATAATTTCCCCTGCTACACTCCCCAGCGCATTTTCTCCCATCCCCCCTGTGTCCCACACAACATTCCTCACCACAAGGTTTTGAAGCGAGCTTATAGAAGGTAATCACTGTTGTAGGGATGAAAAGTAGGAGATTTTTCATTTCTAAGGCTAAACAGATGAAATTGACCTTAATGTGTGGCACCTGTAACTGTTCTCATGGTGAGGAGGGGGTTTGGAATAGCTGAGGAAGAAAAACAAGTCTCAGTTTAAGCCCAAGAAAAAAATGGTGGGGACAAAGAGAAAGAAAAAATCTTAAGAGTTGAGATTCTCATCCATCCAAAGTACCTCTTCCTACCTTACAGGAACCGAAAGAGACAAAAACAACTTTACTACCCTTATTGGATGTTTTACTACATCCTCACCAGGATCTTCATTAAAATCCTACTTAAGATTTAAGTCAGTGGCTGGTTGCAATGGTAAAGTGGCACCCTTGGGATGTTGCCCAATGTGATTAAAAAGCACACACAGAATAGCGCAACAAATTGTAGCTTTTTCAACTTGGATATCCCTGTGGTTTTGTTTTCATTTTTAAGGAGACTTCAACAAAGCTTTTGATTAAAAATATAGCAATAGTTAGGAAATATCTCCTGCTAGAAAAGGTGTGCAGCACTAGCCTGTGGGACCGACACAAACAGCTCTTCTGCTGTGACAAAACTGTATCAGAACACGGTAAGTGGAATCAGGGGAACCATTTCTCTTTCAGAATGCTTCAACTGCAACTGGAAAACTTCTTTAAGTACTAAAAAGCATAACATAGTCTTCCTTGTATCACAACAATCCTGGAAGACCACACGTGAAAAATGTTCGGACTTATTTAAAAGATCCAAGTCCATCTGCTGCTGAAGTCTTTACAGGCCTCAGCTTTATTTTCAAGATTGTCAGCTGGCAGGCGAGAAGTTTTATGTCTTGTTGGTAGGACAAACAGTAAGACACAGAAAATTCTAGTGACTTCCCAAAAATCACACTGGTCAGTCTGATACAGCCAAAACTCAATGTACATACCCCAGTCAGAATAGGTCAATCAATCACAAAAATACCTACTTCTAACTCTTGTCACAAAAAGAGAGTTTTGCCAAGACCTTTTAATTTACAAGTCTCCAAACCCTTGAGTTTTGGAGATGGATTAATCTCCACGTCATGACTAGTCCTTTTTTAGTTACTTGATTGACATTGTAGTTCTGAGTCAGGACTGCACTACCATATGAAATTAGGTTCACACTAAGTACTCCACAAAATAACATCAGAATTAAGGTAAACACACGTTTCTGTGCTTTTCTAAGCTCTAGTTTTAACAGTGATACATAATTAAATACATATTTTTATAGCCCAAAAATCTCAAGCCTTTTACCACTTCTTTTAATCCCTACTGTTTTATGGACTATTATTTAAATACAGCAAATTTAGTTATTTTATATAAAAAAGAGAGTATACTGATTTCCTTGTTATCAGAAAGATATAAGCATGTTTCCATTTCATAACTATAGCCAATGCACAAGTCACCAGAACTTGCAGACATTTTATTACTGAGCATTACACAACAGAATTTTCCAAAACTTGCAGTTCATTCTCTCCCTTAAAACTAGAACAAATGCTGACAGAACAAAAGGGATGATACACCTGCTCACCTTGAGCTGTAATGTTTTGGGGGATTGTTTTCAAACGCAAGCTCCATAGAAGAACAAGCTAACTTGCGGAAACATACTATCTCTGAATTGTTTGAGCTTAAATATAAACCAACAGAGAGTGACTGTAAAACTCAGCTTAATAGTTGGAATATTTCTTTTGGTAAGTCACTAACAAAACTTTTTTTCAAAATCGCTCATCGATCAGAAATTTTGCCAAAGCAAACAAGCTTACCAAGCAATCTTTAAAACCTCTCAGAGGAAAAGTGTGGCAAGGGATGATATCCTTGGGAGTTCCTGTTTTCCTCCTACTTGCTGGGATCTGCAGGGCCCCTGCATGCATAGACTTTCCACAGCAAGGTCAGGTCACACAAAGCTTATGCTTCCAGAATGGTTAAAAAAGTCCTATGGGATCCTAAAATAAATGGCTTTAGCTCTAACTTTCTGAAGATACTTTGGAGATATTCATCAGTGGCACTGAACCTTCATGAAAATTTCACACAGGCAGGTTCCTGCTTTTTTGCAGCTCCTTCTTGGACCAGGATTTAGGATTAGTGATTTGTACTGGTTTTCATGATGAAATAAGCATTCCCTCCGAAAATAATGGCTAAATATGAAGTATTTTTAAATACTGTGGCTCCCTGCCTTAGATACTGAAAGCTTAACAGGACCAATAAGTATCAGTATTAATATTTGCTCTTGAGGAAGTGACAAATTTGGAAGATAGGAAATTTAACGTTCATTTGAGATCGAAACTCAGATTGCCAAAAAAAACCCTACTTCTCATACATTGCTCAATTACAAAATAAAGAATTTCCAACTTCTTAAACTCAGTGTGTTCTGTTAAAAACACAGGATGACAACATATATGAGAATAATCACAGAATCACAGAATCAGTAAGGTTGGAAAAGACCATAGAGATCATCAAGTCCAACCTATCACCTATTACCTAACCTAGCCAAACCTGTTACCTAACCTGTTGCCATCCTGCTACCAACACACCATCCTACCTATAACACACTACCCTAATATCTACGTGATGCCACCAAGTACATCATCCAACCTTTTCTTAATCAAAACGTAGTTTAAACATGTTACCATAATTTATGATGTTGACGTCCTAATGGAGTTAAATGTTAAAAGAAATGCTTATTCAAATAAGTAAGCAAAACATTATTCAGAATCTTACGCTTCATATGTCTGCCACCAGACATATTACACCAGACAGAAAAATCATTCTCCAATTCTCAAAATGCTTTAAAATATCTTATGTTTTATCTATCACAGCAAGTTTCCTTTTTTCAAAACCCAAAGTGTGCATCTTTTTCAGGCATCACTAATTGCTACTAGGACCGTGCAAACCTCCAAACTTCCAGAGGTTTGGGCCAACTTCCAGAAGTTGACATATTTACCACCATCTCTTTGGTCTAGAAATCCTGAGAGAGTTGCAAATCATCCCAGTTTTCAAATGGTCCCAAATATTTCAAGAATAGCCTTTTCTATGGTATTTCTCTTTCCTCTTCCAAATACACCCAGTAGTTCAGAGGCATGCGAAAAATGCTGTAAAATGCCCCTTGTACCTTCCTTAACCACCTAAAAAGGATTAAAGTTTTGAATAAATGTTTGGTTTTGAAACAGGATACACAACGGCAACCCATGACAAGTATTATGAATGCTCTTTGCAAAAGTTGGCCTCCTGTTACAGCCCAAATGGGAACATCTAAATCCCATCTTCCTGGAGTCACAAAATCTTGTTGCACTTGCACCTCTTACAGCAAAGGTCAGAATCTCGCAGACTCACACACTACACTGTCTCATTTATAAAAAGGATGTATCTTCGCCCATATTTCCCTCATAGAGGTTATTGGAGCCAATGGCTGACTTGTACCTGACTTCAACCTTCTGATAACCTCACAACAATGCCACTGCCCTGCAAGCAATCCGGCCTTGCTCTTCATCGACTGCAGCAAGAAGCAGGTTTTGCAAAAGTATGCATTATCTTCCCAAGACTGAAAAAGATTTATACATATAATGAAACATTGATAAAAATCAGCTCTTGAGAGCAGTTACAGGATAAACTCAAAGGTCTAAAAAACTCTAAGTTGAGGCAATGCACAGGTTTAAAATCACGTTCGATAAGATACATACTAAGGCCAAAAAATTTCACTGTATCATGACTAATTTCAGGAGATTTATGTTCCTGTGTTTGGCCTCAACTACAGACCCCTTGTATATGAGAAGTTATGGGACAACCTAAACTTCTCCTGATCTCCTAAAAAATCAGTAATAATGCAAGAACTTTATTCCACAGAGATGAAATTACAACAAAAATAAGGAGCTTTTAAAAAACAACACAAAGGTTTTTGCTGCCAGTGACTCACAAGATTTTTTTTTAACTGTCCACAAAAAATTCATGTCAGGTTGTAATTGTTTTAGCCTTCGCTGAAGCATTCTCCCACTGAAAACCATCACTGCAACCATCACTCTTTTGCAGCAGTCTCAGCTCAAGGCTTAATATATGAGGTATCACAGACAGATCACTACCGCAAAGTCTATTCTGTCAGCAACCCTGCTTTTGGTCTACCTTCATATGTCAAGCTGTCATTCATAGCAGGTCAGCAGCTGCTTGGTGAGAGCCCTGCCAACCCCGCTGCAGCGGAGCAACCTTCCGAGAAAGGGACCAGACAGCTTGAGGTGAAACCAGCTCAGCCGTCCCAAGACAAGCCCTGCTTCCTCATGAATCACAGCCATTAGTCATGCTTACACAACACAAACACCGCGGATTTGAACAGCAGAGTGCCTTGCTGGGGACAGCTGCATGCTAACTTTACAAAGGTGGTCATTAAAGCCCCCACTTCCTTTTGTCTTTCAGATCCCGTAGTGCCTCCATGCCAGCCTGCTTTTGAAAATTACTGCTTCCCGGAAAGCTTTGGCTTTTGGGAGAATAAGGTGTTGTCTAAACAGCATTTGGGGCCTTTCCAAACAGCTGACGGTAGCTGAAAGTCAGTAGTGACAATGTGGCATAGCCACACTAATACAGACAACCCACAACGGGTTTGTTCCATGATGACAAACACGTTTTAAACCTGCCTGTATTTTAGTAACATTGCAAGCTAATGATTAGTCTTTTATTTATAAATACACCAACCGCCCCCCTACCTATGCTTAAATTCTAGAAAAACAAGAAACTCAGTTACTGCTTCTCCTTTAGACAGTGGGACTGAATGGCTTACTTAAGGTCTCACAGTTATTGAAGCAGTATTTTCCTTGTGCCTTAAGCATACCCAGTGTAACACCACAGGATATCCTGCTTTGCTGGACCCCATCCCCAGTGTGACACCACAGGACATCCTGATTTGCTGGTGCTGGCAACTCGATGAGCAGTCCCTACTGTGGAAGTACTGCTGCACCAAGTGCTCTCTCTGATCTACTAGCTCTGGGAAAGTGAAAAATCCCAAGACTGTTCATAAGCCAATTACCATCTTGCTAGCACCACCATCATGTTTAATTATATTTAGGAAGTAATTATCAGCAAAGACCTTAGTCAATACCCCCACTGCTATTAGCAAAGTCACGCCCAAGGAACAAACAAGAGCTGCATAGGAGCATTATCCAAAGCAATTTGAACCGCATACGCATTACATTGTATTCATGTCAGGTATGCTCTCTTTCTACTGTCTTCATCTTTCACTTTTTAAATTACTACATCACATGACATCTTTTAAAAGCTTCAACAAATTAAACAGCTTGACAGAAATATTACTGGAAAGGAGACTCTTAGCTGTATGCAGGAGCATAGATTAGACTTACATATTTATCCTTTCTGACATTATAAAACAATTAAAAAGTGATCTTTCTTATGTTATTTTGAATTAAAGTGTTATTTGGTAATTAAAGAATCAAGTACTAGAATAAAGTGACTATCAACTGGAAATCTTAATTTCTCTCCCTTTTAAAAATTTGGTAGGATGTTAGTAGCAAGCAACGTGAAAAATACAATTTCAGTGTCCTGAATGGCATGAAAGAAAAACAAATAAAACACCCCAAAACCCTCAACAACCCCAAAGTAAAAACACTCAAGAACACTCAAAAACTCTTAAACAGGAAAAAAAATTCCTACAGTGTATTTGCCTGCTTTTCTAGAAAAAAGATCTGGGTTACAACAAGAAGCACTGACATGCAGATCCATGAAGTTTCTATCATTAAACCCTACAAAAGACAGAGCTGAATTCCCAAAAATTAACCATGCTGCTCATCAGACTTGAGCAGGGAAAGAGCTCAGTCTGTGGCCAATCACCCTAGCAAACCTCTTGTGACACGCAGTGTTACACAACAAGCGCTCCTTCCGCGCAGACCAGCAGCCTCTCCTCACGGCAGCATCTGCGAGTGGCCTGGATGCAAGTCAGTGAACTGGAGAGTCTCCCACGTGAGCTTCCTTTCCAGTGCCAAGGCAAGCATGAAGGGTATCAGTTCAAAATGAGAGGTGAACTGGAACAAGAGTTTCATCACATGGAATAAGCCAGTTACTTTCCCAGAGCAGCATAAGCTCTTCTTGTTGGCATTGTCGTGGGTTAACGGATATCACACTGATCGGCCACTTCTGAATGACAAGCCTGCCATCAAGGAAACATAGACTGTGACCACAAAATACACCGTTCATACAACAATGCCACAGAAAGATCTTGAATCAAAGAGAAAAATACTGTAAATATTTGGGTATTGGGGGTTTTGCTTTTTGGAATGCATTTGCAAACCTTTTCAAGGACTACACAGTCACTCAACAACATTTATTTAGCTGAATAAATACTGAGTAAATAAGTAGCTGAGCAAATTTCAGTTTAGGGTTTTTTTGCTGCTAGCGAGACAAGAGTGAAGGAACCTATTTGCAGCTGAGTGGGCACCAGAGCAAGGTTAAAAAGAAGTCCCTATACCATCAAAGGCTAGTATTCTAGAAAAAAACCCTTTTATCCTTATTTCTGTTATTGTTTTACAATAATATCTAAAAGACTCTTTGCCAGATAGAAAAGCAAACTGCGACAAGCATTCTCCCAGCAGAGATTTATAATCTAATAACAGGATATGGCATAGGTGAAGAGACTTGTCCAAGGTCACATAGTAGATACACACCACAAATAAGAATGTCAATACTTCCTGACACTCTCTCTAGTCCCTTGCCATCTAATTCACATTGCCTCCCTATACCTTTGATGACAAACAAGCAAAGAACCTATTTAGGGTCCCAGGAGGGGGGTGTGTGTGATCCTTCAGATGACAATGAGCCTATTTCGCTGATTAAATTAAAGGTTTCCATTTATCCTTACAAGGAATACTTGCAGGCACAGTCTTCATTTGCTATTACCATGAAATCAGTACATGTTAAATCAATAAATTAAATTTCTCAACAGATATGTGTAAAATCTTTTATTTAAAGATTGATTCTTCAAAATAGAAAGATCTAGACCAATCTTCCTTTTGTGATATTTGTTGCTGCTAATTTTCAACAGACACTTTTTAAGGAGACCTAAAGCACTAAAAACATAAGCTTAACCATCTTCCTTCCCTGTCTGCCTTTGTTTACCGTGCAAATGACCACCCACATACTTTCCCATATAGAGCACAGTGGGGTACTATTCACCAACACAGAGCTTCAGCAAATGCAGCTCCTGTTTCCAGCAGGAATATGGTTGTGCCTGAAGTTCACTCTAAGTCACATAAATTTATCCAGAGGTAACAGAAAAACGAGGTCTGATAAGAGTCAATCCAACTTGCACCTAGTGGGATCAGTTGAGTCAATCCAACTTGCACCTAATGGACTTGAGGGTGGGGTAACGGAGGGAGACACAGAATAGAAAATTTCAGGAAAAGTAATTTTATCCCCATGAAGTTACAAGAAACTGAAAAATAGCCCCAAAACCATAACTATGAAGGTTTGAACTCTTCAAAACCACAAAAATGGCTGACGAATATTTGATAGATCTTGTCTTTTAGAATATTATTTTCTTCATTTCAAAAGTCTTAACAAATCCCATGCAACCTCATAATCCGTTTATGAAATGCTGTCCTTCCACTTTACACTCAGTGAAGGCACACAGTGTTTCTTTGTTAAATACCAACATTCGTATTTTTATGCACTCAATACCCATCTGTGTGCCCGCAAGCTGAAGGTCTGTCATATGGGAAAGGAGCTCCAGGAGCAGCTCATGCTCTCCACTTCCTGCAGGAGGGAAGGGAGGTAGAGAAACCTTCACATGCCTCAGTCTTCCTTTGGGTAAGTATTACAAACCTCTAGAGGATAGAAACTCTAAGATCTCTACATTGCTGTATACCACAGAATGTGAAGGGAAAAACAGAAACACACACAGGGAAAACTGTTTTATTCCAAGACCTCAATACAAGGTTACTGCAGGGGAAGACAGGCGCTAAAAAAATAAAAAAAAAACCCAACAGGCAAAGAGCAGAGAGAAACAGAACCAAAATGTTCTAGCATTGCCATCTGCCATTTATCTCCTTTTAGAGGTCCACGTGGTCACACATGCACAATTAAAATCTCTACTTTCCATTAGAAGACAAGAAAATGCATATTGTACTAACACACACACAGCCCTACGTGCACACATTTATTAAAGCTATGTTCTTACATTTGCAGAGAAAAAAAATCAAATCCAACTTGGATTTAAAACATACAAAAACTTAATGCAAGGTGTATGCCTGAGGATTTTCAAGTATCATTTCTCCAGCTACATCAGTAATAACTTTTGTAATTTTGAATTTCCATGATGGGGGTATCCCTTGCAGGTTTCAATTAGCAGCCTTTACTGTCTGAAAGTCTTTACTTTAATCTAATTTTTTTTTCCCTCCAGTGAAATGTTTTGCCATTAAGCAAAATGGAGGATTAGGAATAATCACAATTAATGGAGCAAATGTTTGTATAATGAAATCATGCTTGTATCAGCAAGCAAAGCAAGAGACTCAGAATAGCCTTTCTCCACTCTTGATTTTAGACTGTGCAGCCTCAGATATTAGAGGAAAACAGTTTAAAGCAGAAGATTATCCTATGGTCCCTGATCTGGTGGCATTGTGTTTACTAAGGACAAGCAGAAGTGACATCATCCCAAGTGATGTGTTACGCAAGCTCAGAACACATATTTTGTTCTCCGTCCCTTAAAAAGGTATAGGTAATATGGATTTTTAAGAGGTCTGACTGCCAATGAGTTTTATGGCTAAGGAATTAAGAAATTAAGTTTCCCATTGTTGAGATACCATATTCTTTTAGAGACACTGCAGTGTGCTTTTAGGTTTCCTTTCTGAAACAGATTTTAGTATCTATTCCCAACTATTCTTGTCTCAAAATGTTTTATTCTAAGCACCAGGATGGACCTACAGACTAGATTATGGTTTTACTACTCAAAGCCAAAGTTCCATAGACAGGATACAACCGTAATCGCCTCATTCTCACTTCAATGTAAAGAGCAATATAGGAGATACCCAGTGAGACGGCAACTGCTGAAAAATTTCAGTGCTCCCTCCAAACTACTCTTCAATTATTCCCAGGTTACCTTTGCCTGCAAAGTGGCATGTCCTGCATACAATGTCTAAGCAGGAAGCTGCAGAGACTGGTCAAATCCCAATGGGGAAGAAGTGAGGAAAGGCTGGTCCTCATTGAAACTTTAAGGCTGTTCTTTTCATTAGGAATCAGTCCTTGCAGAATGGATGGAAAACAGACCGTGCTGTAAGTATCACTACCCAGTAAGGGCCCTTTTTGTAATGCCAAGATAACCATCACTGTATGAAAGAAGCTGTGCTTGAGAGTTTGAATGTTAAAATAAAGATATTAATTTTGAAGGGAAGGAAAAGTCAATAAAAACCAAATTCAATCTTCAAAAGAATTCAGCGCATAGCTCAGAAACCACTGGCGCAAGATAGATGCCTTTACTGCAATACGAAGAGAGAAATGAAAGTAGGTATTGGAAGGGGCAACTTGCTGTCTTAGAAACGTTACTGAGAGTCCTGGAGGCCTTTGTTGCCACCTAATCAGAAGTTAGCATGCTTCAATCCAGCTTGTTACCATGTAAGTTTTAAAATGTACTCTAGGAATCTTTTTTTAAAGGTTAAACTCAAACAGTTTTTGATAGTTAATTTCTGATACTTTCACATGAATATTGTAAAGTCTGGCTAAAGTAGCATTTTGAAGAGCTGTGCTGGTTTATATTTTTTGTGAAGAGCCTCTGTTATTTCATTTCTAACCTCTTCTTGCAAGTGAGCGGGTAGCCAACCCAAAATACTGCAATCCAGCAACACAAATTGTGTGCACTGGGCTAAATTTTACTTCTCTGCCCAATTAAGTGAGACCACTGAACACTTCTTTTATATAAATATTTGAACATTTATTTTAAAAAATATATCCAGGAAGGACTTCTGAGCAAAAAACTCCTCCTCTTCCATTCTCATACTTCACAAGTCCCTGAAGTCACTACATTATTTCTTCTTACTGTATTTTCCCAGGAGCTGGAAGGCATGGTATAGGCTTAGAGCTGTATTTTTCACAGGCTAAAAAACCCCAGCAAATTCAAGATAATCTGTGCACACACATGCATGCAGTATGCTTCTTTTATTCCTTTAACTATTTTAAATTGTTTTTCTTTCAAGTCCTAAATACACATCTAGATTTAGTTTACTTCTGCCAACATGCCTGTAGAACGTATTTATTTAAAGCAGTAAGTCTTGAGAGATTAGGGTTTGCTTATGCTTTCACTTAAGACTGCTAATATTAGTCTCATGTTAGATGTACAGAAATCAGAACTGGTAATTCTGGGGATAGGTACTAGGTTACACTGCACCTTTATTGAGAGACTTAGGGTGTTCACAAAGGTAAGGTCTAGATCTGCTTTCTCACAAATCCTGAAAAAATTGCATCTGAAGATTTGGGTTGGACCCAGTATATTCTAACTGATAGCAAAAGAAGTCCAACTTGCACATCAGTACACTCACAGATGTTCAGCAGAAGGGTTAAAACATGGACACATTCACAAAATATGATCTGTGATTGCTCTGCGTTTGGGTTTACTCTGGAGCACATGTGGGAAATCAACAGTTTGCAACTGATCCCACCAGGAACACAGCCCAGAGCAGGCAGGGCAACAAGGCACCTGGCTTCTCCAAGCCCCTTATCCCAGCGAAACCAACTGAGGAAAGCAGACAGCCAGCTGCTATGAGCTCTTCCACCAGCAGGGAAACCCATACGCAAATCATCTCATGGTCCCCATAATGACTTGGCACACAAAGGTTTCTGTTCTATCCTTCATGCACTACAGTTCTCATGCAACTTCCACAACAAAGAATTTCAGAGCATTTAAAGAAAAATGAAGAGGGCAACAGGGTCTCTAGGGACATCAACTAAATAACTGACCTGTGATAAAATCAGTTCTCTCAGCTATGCATACTACAGTTGTTCTTTGGCCAACAATGCATGCCACAACAACATGAATTATTTTTATGGATGAATAGTGTTTCATAGTTCAAGTCTTCTGAACAACCCATTGGATCAAACTATTCACTGCACACAAGTTCTTTCACAAATTTTGGCTGTATTATGTCTGGTTCTTCTTGAATGGTCCAACTAAACGATTGGTCATTCATGAGTACACACAGAAGATGTCACAAATCCATTTCCAATCTACCATTTCTATATCCCATTTTCTTACTTGAGGTGTGTGACTGGACACAAACAAGCAGTTTCTATTGCTATTCCATTGCCAGCAGAGAAAGAACAGTAACTACACTGCCTATTCTTCTTCAATTACCCTTCTTTCTCCTTTAAAAGACCCCTCAAAACCAAAAATGTTTCAATATACAATTTCAGGAAAACCTCTCAGGCTCAAATCCGCGGGACTCCCTCAGTCATTGATGCTGTAACAAAGAAGCCCTGCTTATCAATGTACTTTAGAAAGTATTGTAACTCTAAGAAAAATAATATATACTCTAATTTAGGTAATATTTTTGCATTACTCAACAGCTTTTACCTAGCTAGAGCATATTGACAAGCACACATACACAACAATGTGTTGTTAATTACTCTGTTGGGGGGGGAAGTCTGTCAGGTTTCTTACCTTTTATTTTTAGCCACTTCCAAGTACTTTTTGTCCAAGCCTGAACCGGGGAGCAGGGAGCATATATTTCTATTAATCAATCAATAATGGCAGTGGTGGTGCACTCTAGTTTTTCATTCTGACTGCAAAGCAAAATTAAAAGCTATATTTTGCAAATTTACGCATTATAGATTGTAGCGGCAGCTGGTGGACTGCTGCTGAGACAGACCATCTTTTCCCTTCCAGTCCCCTGTGACCGAGATGGAAGAATTACAGGACAGCACTAGCAGCTGCTGCTGCTGCCCCAGAAGCAGCAAGCCAAGGTCTCTGGAAAAATAATTGGGGAGGCGGGGGAAGGGAAGAAGGGGGACAAAGAAGTTGGGCAGGGGAAGGCATTGCCAAGGCTGGCTGCACAAACAACACGCTGCACCTTGCCCTCAAAAGAAACAATTGAGCTGGTTTGGGCTTCCTTCAGTCGACACAATTCTCCTAAACCATTATGAGACTTGAAAATGCTAACAATTTTTGATAAGGACTTTTAGAGAATTAAGAAAGAGAGAGAAAGGGCAATATTCCTTCCGGTCCAATGACTGCAGCAGTTTGCTCTTGAATCCTCTAAAAATAAAGTGTATCACAATGAGCAACACCCTTCCTTGCAGCTTTTGAAAAGATTTAAGACAGAGTCATTCTACAGAGCAACCTACCATAGCACAGGCACTGTCTACAGGTCAATTCAAGCCCTGTCTGTCTCCTTCCTCACACACAGCATCATGCAGATAAATAATTAATGACTCCAAGACATCATGGGCAAATACTAAAGATCACTTATTTTTAGATAGATCTGAAAGTGGAACTAGTGGGAATTATGCTCACTTATGAAAAAACAGCTCGGTGCAAAACTCAGCTTGCTTTTGTATTTGATCACCTAAGCAGTGGCTCAGTACAGGCAAGCAAAACCCATCTATGCCACACAGCATTCTAAAGACAAAGCTCATCTCAACAGCGTTGAAAAACGCAAATACAACTAACTGACCAAAGAACATCTGGCCACATCTGAAAACATGACCTTGATCCCAAAGCTTTCATGTTCCCTGATGGATCTCCTGGGTTCAGGCTGACCTCTGCAGCTCTGGTGCCCCACTGAGAGGGACAGCAAGACACCTCCTGAGAATGAAGGGCACCCTTTACAAAAGTGACTTCAATTTGAACAGAAGAAATCTGTGAATGCTCATTTTCAAGGAAGACAGTCTGTTATATGCAAACCCTGTATGGGCCAGGCATGTGTCTCTTGCTGTTCATTCTACCAAAAGACTTCAATGCAAGATACTAGTTGGCCCAGTGGACTCTGGAAGTCAGTTTCACAGCAGTGGCAAAGACTTGCAGAATAGCCACAGAAGACTTACGAAAAAAAACATTCAGCTATTCCAAAGGAGAAAAAAACCAAAACAACCCAACAAACAAAACACCACTGCCACCCTAATAGATGTACCTTTCCATGTACCTTTCTGTTGAGAAAGGCTAATTAGAAAGACATAAATTCATAGTTTTATTCCTGTAGGAAAGAATATGCTTCATCCTAAATATATAGCTTATCTTTTAATTGGAGGGCCTGTTTTCATACAGTACATTTGGTCATTAAAAAACAAAAAAGAAGGAAAATATCAAATTGTCTTTGAACTGCTCTCATACACATAACCCAATAAATGTTTAAGGTCAGAAGAAAGTACTATTGGCTGAAAGTGTTTTCATCAGGTTTGCTGTGAGACAGAATCCCTTTCAAGGTCAGCCTAGGACTCTGTATGCAAAACCAGCATTATTATAAGTAGAAAGCCTTCTCTCAGTGTTAAGAATTTCACATTCATTTTGAGAAGCTAAGTCATTGATTGCTATCTGAAGAAATAACTTTTGATATATCATCAATTTCCTGAAGAACATATCAGTTTATTGAGCAGGGGGTTTCAAACGCTTATCTCATTTGACAGCATTTTGCCTTCCTTTTAAAAAATTTTTTTTGAAAACTGTAGTTAAAATATCAAGATGCCGCAGAAGACACTTCCTTAAAAACTAACTACAGGTATCAGTTGCTCAGATTATCAGGGACTCAACCCGTTCAGAAGTTTTCAAAAAAATTTTGAGGAATCATTCCTCCTTGGCATATTAGAACTTACAATGTAAATCCAGAGAGTATCTGGTCAAAGTACTTGTACACATGTCTGAGATTAAAATCACTACCACTACGGAAAAGGAGGAGCAGGCACTCATCTCTCCTCTGTGGTGACTGGTGACAGAACTCGAGGGACTGACCTGAAGTTGTGTCAGCAGATGTTCAGGCTGGATATTCGAAAAAGGTTCTCTGCCCAGAGAACGGTTTGTCACTGGAACAGGCTCCCCAGAGAAGTGGTCACAGGACCAAGTCTGCCAGAGTTTGAGAAGCATTTGGATGATACTTTCAGGTACATGGTGTGACTTGGTGATGGCCCCATGCAAGGCTAAGGGTTGGACTCAATGATTCTGGTGGGTCCCTTCCAACTCAGCGTATTCTGTGATGAGAGCCAGTATTGAACCCTGAGGTACACTGCTAGTTACTGGCCTCCAACTAGACTTGGTGCCACTGCACTGGCATTCTTTCTGGCAGACGGAGCTGAGGGAGGCAAAAATAATGGCCTAGAAATCAAATTACTCTTTTACTCCCACTAGGGGCTTCGCAGATCAGAGTTGAACAGTGTAATAGCAACGTACAGCTGGAAATAGATATTTCCTAGCTGGTCATGTTCTACCAAAGAAAAAATACAAATCACATCTAGTCTCAAGAGCTGCCATACTGACATTTACCTCTAGGATAAGCATTTCTTACAAGTTACCCAGGTTCTTACTCAGCTTTCATTCCCAGGGCAAGGAAATGGATCAATTTCAAAGAAACAGTGTAAATATTCCCATTAATACTGAAAGAGTCATATTTTCAAACCAAACTTTTTAGTCCAAACACCTTTTTCCCTTGAAGAAAACATGCTTTGACTTCATTTTTCTGTACAGTTTGACTTGAGATCTCTTGTATCCATGCATTACAAAAAAGTTCAGTCATGACTTCAAGGTGACACAGTGATGATAAGGACTAGAGCATACGTTCAGCATTCATGCCAATTTAGAGCTGGGTAACTGAGGACACAGGTGAGGACAAGAAAAGGGTTAAATTACAGAACAGCCTTCACTGTCCTCCTAAAAGTCTAGAACAGGTTTTTTATTCATCGCTTACAAGGAAGGATTTATAGAATGGCTTAGTGTATTGCCAGAAGACAACGAAGGTCTCCCAAGTCCTAGCATTGCATATACAGAAAAAAAGGATCAACAGAGAGCAGCAGATAGGGTATAATGACAACCTGCACCAGAAGCAGCACGTATCTGGTAGCAATATCACGTCTCCATACTGAAAATACAAGCTAAGGCAGGTCCCTTCCTAAGCAACAGTTCTCTCAATGACATCACGAACACTCAAACATTATCTGAAGTTACTCATCTCAGTCACTATACTCTCTTTCTCCTCCCTCCTTTTTGACCCTAAGCTATTTTTGAACTTGACCTCTTTCAGTCTCTCCAGTAAGAATGAAGTCTTTGATTTTTCTAGCATTAGGGATTGCAATGCAGAGGTAGGCACCATCCACTGTTCTTTGTGTACGAACGCTGTTTGCTCTTCTTATTTCATCTTCATCACAGATTTATTTACCCACAATTCACTTGTTTCATTTATTTAACAGATCACCATACCTGTATGATTCTTCCCCTTTTGAGTGGGAGGCCACAGAAATTTAAGATAACCACCTACTTAATGAAAATTAATTCAGCATATGTTTCTCCTTTGCACTACGTTACCTCGGTGTAAGTGGTTTTACACCTACTAAATATAAACGGATATGGAGGTATTTAAAGTATTCTGTCATTCACTTCTAAAGCCCAAGAAGTCTAAAGCTCAAAAACATGAAAAGTTTGTTTTGAAGACAGTGTGGCCTTACCACACACATATTTTCAGAAGACACTTGAAATCACAGGTCGTGTCTGTACTTCATGTTTCATAAACATACGTACAGGTCCTACACGTGAGCAATTACTTCACATTCCATACAAACAGCATTAGAAATATGACACCTGGGCTCACACACTTCGCCTGAATCTTCAGGTTGATAACATGCTTTATGTGTGCGTGTGTGCACGCACATTGTCCAAAAAAGAACCCAGTTTTTTTGCAAGCTGACAAAAGAAAGCAAGCAGACATACTGCAAAGTACAGCATCTCCATCAGAGAGCATTACAGCTACAAACATTCTGGTAGCTTGCATAGGACATTCATATTACAAGTAATAAATTGGGTTTGGGTGTATTCATATTCAAAAAAAAAAAGGCCCACTGCAGAAAACAAAGGCAAAATCTTCCTTAAAATGCTGGATGTTATCACAGGTATAGGCCTGACCACTATTAAAACTGAACCTATTCCACTCAACTCTTTGTAAAAGTCCAGCTACATTTTTGCAACAAAATGAGCAAATCTAGTCGATTCCCTGATTGCCTGTATGAACACAAAATCTAAAAAAACAGGTAGTTAATTGTTACTCAAAATCTTTAATAGGACATTATTTGAGACTAGTATCTACAATCCTGCACCACACTCTGGATGAAGGGAATAAACATCAAAATGAAACTCCACCGCAAACCCTGTTTCTAAAGTACCTTCAATTCATCATTAAGATTCATTCTGAGCAAAGAATTTTCATTGTACAAAGAACTGGAATGTGAATCTGATACCAGCTCAGCTTTAAATAAACACTACTAATACGTAAAAATACTTTGACAATGCCTATTAAAAGAAAAGTTCTATTTTTGCCAGATGTACTGCTGAGGTTCCCTACTGAGGAGCATAATAATTTGCTGGATGATTACTTTATAGTGTAATTATTCAGAGCTTATTATATACACACCATCTCATACATCGATATGGATTGTCCTACAATCCTCCTATTTTCCTGACTGCTCCTCATAAGGAGGAGGCACAGGTTGGTTTAGCAAGTTTCTGGCTCAAAACCATAGCTGGCAATGCTTTGAATTGATAGAAATCAAAAGAAGTCACAACAGATACAATGGCCAAGGACAGTGAAGCCTGTACTCCAGATGTTTGCCTTCTGTGAGCTGGAAGGAAAACCAGCTTTAGCTGTGTACCAGCAGTGAGAGCAGCATGATTATGTACTTCAGTTGAGAAAGGCAGAGGCTGAATTATCCACAACTTAGTGCAAAGACTGTTGCAGCATCAGCAAATACATTGAAAAGCCAGAACAAGTGTCACAGCAATATAAGCGTCAGGCCACTGTGTTTCTCTAATATGCATAAACTACCATGAATACCTGATATACACTGTATGTTTGATAAACTACAAAGACCTTTGCCCATCATGGTATTGCTCACTGCTGTATTATGATAACAAGCACATGTCCCTTACTCAGGAAAAGAAGTTCCAGAAAATTTCCAATGTTACTTCATTTAACAAAATAGCTGGAATAGCTCTCCACTCTCCTCGCAAGCTCATAGCCTTATGGGTTCATACATACTTCCTCAAGAGCAAAACTATTAGTTGTTGTTTCACATTAGAAGGAAAAATGTGACTGAAATCTATTTTTATATACAAGCTTCTGGAGAGCTAGTATACAGATGTACATTTCTTGTACTTACATATGTAATCAATATTTTACATTTTCTATTCTTACTGTAAAATGACAGATCATAGGAGTAATGCTAACTGCACAGATCAGTAGAGACATGCTCTGCAGAGTTATTTGTCTAGGAATATTCTTCAGGAAAGCCCATTGCTCTTAACTTGAAAAAAAACACCAAATAGAAATGGTGGGACCGAACTGGCTTCCTGCTGTACATTTTAAAACAAAAGCTGGTGACAACCAGAGCAACATCAAGAGAGAACAGTCCTCAAAAATCTAAGCTGAAACTTTACCCTCTGTGAATGGCTATATACATGTATGTGAAAAAGGTTTAGTCTTTTCTCATGTAAAAAAAAAAGAAGGAAGCAGAGGCAGGGGTATTGAAGTAACTTAAAACACAGTGTCAATAACATTTGAAGTACATATTGTTATATATGTGAAAGCAGTAGGAAGCTAGTCATCCATCTAACTCAGTATCTGAGCAGAAAATACTGTGCAGGCAGGGTACATGAGCCCAGCTATTATCTGTAGCTTATTGCTTTTACTTTCCAGCACCTACAGTCAGATATCAGTAGGAACATAAGCTCCCCTTCATGTCTGCTCATGGATCTGTTGTCCACAGCTGTATTTAACCTGCTGATCTGACCCCACAGCCCCCTACAGCAGCAGGTCTGCCAAGTAAGGCCAATCTCCCATTCTCACACCCAACACTTCTCTACAAATGCAAGTCCTGCACCATTCCCTAGTAAAATGCTAAGGCTATTTTTGCAAAGACCTGGGAAAATAATTTCTAGTATGCTCAGCACTCCTTTTGAGGACTAGCATGGAGCAGCCAAGCACATATCTTGCCCCTGAGACTTTTCTAAGATTTCCCATCACATGGAGTGCAACAAGAAGAAAACAGGTACTATTACCATTACCCTATGGCAAATTAACCCATATTCTAGACTAGAAGAAAACAAACTCTGCAAATAAGCATCCTGCTGTTGGGGTTCCCCACCTGACCACTTTTGAGCACAGAAATAACACAGTCCTCTGTCCTGCTCCTATAATGGTCACTTCATTGGTTGAAAAAGTTATCAAACTATGACCAAGGAGCCTGTCACGATTGCTATTCCCCTCACTGCAAGTTAGACATCATCTCAATTTCACTTGCTTTCAGTGACCACTTTTTATTATTGTTGGTTTTCTTTTTAACAAATGCTTACATCACCTCAAAGACAAGGGAAGACTCACGTGGTGAAATTTGCTGCCTATCAGCCAGCTAGGCTATTTCCCCGATGATTATATGTTTCTTGCAGAAAGAATAATCCAAAGCTACTATTTACATGTTTAAACTAACCCAGCTCAGTTTGTCTCTAATGGTGCACAGAATAATCACGTGAACTATCTAGCCAGCAGCTTTGAATGGCAGCAACTTCTGCCAGAGGCAGCAATGAGCTGCTGAGAACACACGCTTTTCACAGCCTAATATCTCTCTCTACATTCAACCAGAGCTGTCTGAACGATGAGCATATTTGAAAAGAGGTATCAAAACCATTATGATGGGCCACACACATTAATTTAGAAGGTATTTCTAAGGCACAAAGGGGAGAGAGGCATCCCTCTCCCTTGGTACATTTAACTGCAAAAGTGCCCCTGCTTCTTCATATGGTTAGCAATAGGGATCTGCCCTGGAAAATACTCATCTTGGGACTCAGCACTTTCCATCATTCTGGACACCTGCCACAAAAGCCAAATACCTGGGTTTATGCTTATCCGTCAATTGCACTGATCCATATAGAACCCCCTCCGCCCCCAATCCTGAGCACACTGCTTTCTCCACTTATATCATCTGCTATTTGAGCCTCCTGTATCTGTTACTCCCCTTGCACTCCACTTACCCTCGGTGTTGGTTGACCATGCAAGTGGTGCACAGGTGATAAAGTGGGTGGAGTTGGAGAGGGAACACTGGTGAAGTAGGTGTCATTTACTTTTTTCTTAGACTCCTAATCTACATATTTAGAGAGGTAAAGAAACAGAGATTATACAGTTCACCCTTGACATTCTGCCAGATAACTTCAATCCTGTAAAATGCCCCCTAATGACCTGAATATAATACCACAGTGTTAGAGTGCCATTTAAATACTGCAAGGTTCTTCCTCTGGCAGTGCAGTCTGCAGACTTAGTATGTAATGTACAGGATTATACTGCCACTAAAATATTACTTAGTGCTGCTGAAATTTCAAATTAATTCTGAGGGCTAAATCATTATTCAGCTCTGCCTTTGCAGAGGTACATTCCCCTGGTTGTTCTAGTAACAGTGATTTTTAGAACTAGAAGGTTGTTACTGTCTCTTTGAGGCTTGTTCAAAAGGAGAAGTGGCCTCTAAACTGTCAAGTAAGTTAATGCAGTGATGCATAGATGTTTGTGACTATAAAAAGTAATTTGAGAAAAACGGGCTCAAATATTAAGAGAGCTCATGGCAATGTGGCTGATTAAGCATTTTATTATTTCACTATAAATGAAGAGACTGTTTTCTCTATACTTACATACATACACACTCATATGTTCCCATCCACCACCACCCTCCTCCACAGACAGAAGATTTCTTAATAATTGAGAGGACAAATTCTTGCTGAAGCAAACAACACAACTGCTGGTAACTGATGAAACTGCCAGCTCAGGATGTGGCTTTCAAGTCATTCTGAGCTCTAGTTTTTCCAGCCTAAATAAACAAATTTGAACTTTCTACAGCTCTTGGTTTCTTCCTACTCTATAATTCCTGTTACTAGTGAGTATCCTGTACTTTTAGGAAACTACAGCACTTCAACACGAAGAAGGGCTAGTCCTTGATACTACATTATAGTCAATGGACAAACTAACTTCCTAAGATATGAAGGGAAGACAAAAAACATTGGATGGGCTAATCCTAAAATTTTCTCTCCTCTGATAAGTTGTCCATTTTTAACATTGTGTTTAGATTAGTTTCTTTTTCCCACTTAAAATACCAGACTGCTCACTTCCACAATGAAGTTCCTTAAATCCAGGAAACATTCCCAAGGCATACTGTAATGAGAAAAAAAGAACCAACACAAACACAGTAATAAATGAGGAAAAAGATAGGGCCAAATGCAGGGGCTGAAAACAACTTGTGGCAGTGAGTCTAAATTTGAAATAATCAAACCTTCTGCTTATTAAAACTGTTACCTACTTCCTCATTCATTAATATTGTCCTTGTTTACGCTTGCAGCCAGGCCAAAGATTTTCCCCTCCCTCCAAATATAATTTCCTGCTATTGACAGACATGTTCAAGTGCTGGATGTGTGTATGTCTACATGGCATACTGCAGGCAGAGGCAAGCCTTCTTGGCCACCATCCAAGCCAGCTGTAAATGAGCCAGCTCCAAACTGGAAGCTGTGTAAGCACAATTAGCACAGCAGTAAGCCTGATCTAACACATCCTGCCAAGAGACCGAGCTTATTAGCTCGAGCTCAACACAATGCTAGCGATGGATATGGGGCTTCTGGTTTGGCTCCACACAGAACGGGGGCAGCTGGAGATCAGCAGATCAAGCTTGTATCTGCCCATGAGACATGGTGTAAGTACATCTTCTCTTGGGGTATATCCCCCTACTGTGAGTACTATTAGTTTCCCTCTATGAGAACTCCCAAATGCTCTAACAGGAGCTCTGCAATCCAACAGGACACGAGCACCATGATCAGATGGAGGGAACAGCAGATCTCCAGGTGAAAACTTCAGAGGTACATTGTATATAAGAGAAAAGACACCAGGCAGGTGTCAGGCACCAGAAAGGCCAAAGGTATGAAGGACAGGCAGAGCAAAGCACAAGACTCTACAAACTGATAAAGAGCATTCCACCTCTGGCATCTCAGTTTCTCCCCAGTCCGGGGCAATAATGACCAAACCACTCACATCACCATGCTGTAGATGGTAAATGGACTCTCTGCACAGGCAGGCATCTGACCCACCAACCAATGAAGAATGCACTCTGGTGGACATTTGAACAGCCCAAGAGAAGAACAGGCACAAAGAACAAAACCTGCTGTGAAACTGGGACCTGAGAAAACAATGCTCCTCTGATGCCATGGTTCGAATTAAAGAAGCAGCAATAGTCTGCTGGTCGGCAGTAGTAAGGAAGAGAAATTCAGCAATTCTGAGCAAAATGAGACAAAAACCAAAGGGGGGGGAAAAAGGCATATTGTTAGAGAAGCATCTGAAGAGATTGAGAATGTTTACATTTAAAAGCATAGTAATAATATGGTCACTGCTAAATTATATTTAGCAGCAACCAACCCACAGAAGCTAATGAGCTGTCCATCCAGTAAGAGAGCACATAGGCAAGAGGAAATTCCATTAAAGTGCCCCATTCAAAGCCAACGAGAGAAAACATCATCTTATCTAACACATAATTATTTGGTTCTCTGTTAACAGACTGTTGCTGTGGTAAACAGTATCTTTGAAAGGTGGTGTACATGCCTGTTTTCCTTCTCCTCCCACTCCACTGTAAAGGAATATTTTAAAATTTTCAGTTGTTTGAGCTTTCCACTGTATGGGACAGGTTTCAGCAACAAAGAGAAGGGACCCCACAAGGTGTGGCAGGCACGCTTCATATATTCAGATTCTGCAGATTAATTTGGTTTATTTTGACTTGTGAGAATTTTAGATTACATTGCATATATGGAGGTTTTTAATGATTTGTTAGCTTAAAATCTTGTCTTGGAAAAGCCTTAGTTTGAGCTGTTGTTCAGACATACACACTGTACATTCTCAGCAGAGTACAAGTAGCTTAAATACTTGTCCCTGACCACCAGTTCAGGCTATACACCTGAAATAACACGCAATATTTCTCACACTGGGAACACAGGTTTCAGTCACATATATCTTTATGATTCAAGGCAGCATATGAATCACTGATACATTCAAAGGAATCTTTTCCCTCCCTTTTCCTTATCCTTTCATGAACTCCTAAAAACATAACCAATTAATCATATCAGGTTTTCTTCTGTCTGTGTCTCTTAACCTGAGAGCTGAGACTACACTTGCACTGCTCTTTTGTCTGGAGGAGGAAATAACTTTCTCTTTCCCTTACCCTGATTGAAGGCCTGAAAAAGAAAACTGTATCATCAGAAATATTAAGGCCTAGTAAAATGGGTGAAAAAACAGTAATAACTAAACTGCTACCTCAATAAGATTAAATAGAAGAATTTGGTTAAACACTATTTAGTATGAAATATTTAATAATTCTTAACACTATTATTATTGCAGGTTAGTTTAACTTAATTTAAAATTTGTCAAGTCATTTAAAAATACATATATAATTGCAACCATTGACAGACTTTTCTGAAACAGGATCTCCATTTACACACATGTCTAATATATCTAAAATATACAATATACATATGTGCAAACCGTGTAAGTCAAATAACCATTCAAATCATTTTCCTTATATATGCTTACAGAGAAAAGATAGAAATTCTCAGTTTGGAAAGCAGCTAATCAAAAATACTCTAGAAGAATGTATTTCTACTAGTCACAAGAAAACACTGAGGATTAAGGGAAAAAGGGCAGGTAGAGAAGTAAAATATTTGCCAGTTAGTTATGAACACTTTTTTATTGAACAAAAATAAATATTCAATCTGGATATTATTTCTTTTGGAAATACTTCTTTGCAGAGAGGAATGCAAGCTAGCATCCCTTATAAGGCTGTAACAATCTTGTCCATATCACCATAAAGCAGGTCTAGTGTAAGATACAGTGATCTCCTATGCAGTCACATGATAAACAGAAGACTTGAATATTGATTTTATTTGGTCTCCCTTCAAAGCAATACTTACTTTAAAGGAAAAAAAAATCAGAAGGCATCTGCCAAAGGAAGTACCTCAGACTAAAAGGCCTGTCGTCTCGGAGTGGCCTGCTAGACTGTGAGGGATCTAGGTTGGTGTTATGCTCTGCGATGTGCTCTCGGTCTCTTTACGGGTGTTAGATGGTGAGTTGGACTAGATGATCCTTGTGGGTCCCTTCCAACTCATAATATTCTGTGATTCTGTGTGTGATTCTGTGAAAAAAACCCCAAACCAGATAGTCTGCAATGTGTCTGCAGAAAGATCTTCTATTTTTAACCAATACTGTCCTGCCAGTATCAATTCATCAGAATAGAGAATCCTTCATTAAAAATATAATTTATCTTGTTTGCTTTCCACTATGCTGAAGTGACATCTTTCCCAACCACTGTCAAAGGCCATTAGGAACACAGAGCTTTTGAGAACAAGTTTCAACCATGATTCCTGTTGGCCTGCCTAAACAAGTTTCCTTATAAAGGCCTGAGAATCCTTAGAAGGCAACAGGCAAAACCAAACAGCATGAAAAGTATTATTCAGATATACATATTATCATTGCAAAGTTATAAAAAGTCTTTGCACTGTCTCCTAAAGGCACATAAGCAACAAACCAGTGAACAAACCAGTCTAAAAAATGAGATAGAACATTGCAATATCTCAAAAAAAAAAAAAAGGATGTTGTACACTATTTCTGCAACCTAAAAAGGTGGAATTGTGTCCTTTTTCACATGAAGCATGAGGCGCTACAGCATTTGCTAAAGCACACAACACTGAAGACAACTCAAGCAAGAAGTTACCACCATTTTACTCAGTTATATACATTTCTGTGTTCACTTTGGAAAAAAACAACACATACACAAGCAGATAATGCTCAACTTAAAACACAGCTTGCCTTTGGAGTCATAGCTTACTTTTACAAAAGATAACTTATAAAAACACCAGCTGCTCTTTGAAACTATATTTTCCTCCATATATTATGTAGACCAGTAGTTTCATGACAACTTCTCAGTCCCTCTCAATCAACTGCTCTAGCTACAGACCAGTAGGTACCACCATTCTAGACTAGACCAATGTGTAAGACTGAGTAATTATCATAATATGCCTTTTATGTCACAGGATCTAAGAGTTTTCTACGAATAATCACCAGGTGGGGGGGAGGGCGGTGGTTAGGGCAGGGGGAGAATGGATTCTTCATGCTCCATTCCCCTGATCCCTAATACTGACATGACATGAAGCAGAGCACCCAGAAAACAGTGGGAACACTCAGTTCTGACTCCAAGCAGGTCTCAGCTCAGCTTGACAGATTTGAAATTACAGAAATGTAAACACAAGTGACTCAAATGTCAGTGGTCTCAATGGTAATTGCTGTACCCCACCTGTCTACTCCTACAGCATGGAAGCATTTTCAGACTAGAACCAGCCAGCTCTTCCCATCTTCTTTTAGACCATAAGATGCCCATATTTTTTGTCAGCAAATTGGATGGATGATTCCTCTTTCTCAAAAGTCCAGCCTTTCTCCCTACCATGTCCTTGCCTTACTTCTTCCTACCCTAACACCTTCACAGCTACTCAATTGAAGACTTTGCTTCTCTTCCTTCTTTACCTTCTGTTATCCAACATTTGTGTTGCTGTGTTCACACAGTTATGCAGGGCTCCCACAGAAGCCAGACAATATGGCAGCCATGGCAATCAGACATGACATAGTTTATTGAAACAAAACATAAGACCTACTTTATTGAAGTAAATGATTCTACACTACATACATCTCCATACTAGGAGAATACAACCAAATAACTATCATACTTGAAGACAGCATTCAAAAAGGGACAGGAAGAAGGAGCAAAGAAGACCTGTCAATGCGCAGAATTCAAACCCTTGCTCAATTCCAGGTCTACCAAGGCTCATCCTCTGTGTGCCAATTCAGGGCCCGATGTTGGGTGGGGGATGGGGAAATCTACTAGTCCATACTTAAAAGGAAAGATCTACAAAACTATGCTGTCTTTTTGTAACTTCTGATGCAACAAACAGTCTGACTCAGCAACAAGTCTGTCTTGATATGGTTACATACCTCCCACCGACTATGTCCTGAGCAGCCTCATGGAATATACATGCACATTGCTGGGGTGATTTTTCACAGAGGCCATCTGGAACAAGCAGTTCCTATCTCTGGCTGCTTGTTCCCAGCTCCTGTTGCACTGCTCTCTCCCCTCCCCTCCTGGTAGTGTTAGGACAGCCTCGTGGTACTGTGTAGAGAACTGAGTTGGTTGGTTAAGATAAAAATAGTCCATTCATCCTCCCCCTCCATCCCCATTTTTGCCAGGTTATTTTTAAAACAGATCAGTTCTCTGCCCTTGTTCAACAGGCAGCTCGGCTGGAAGGGGAAGGGAGGAGAAGATGCACCCCTGGCAGCTCAGGGTGTAAAAGGGACTGCAGGGGCCCTTCAGCCCATCTCGCCACTAAGATGCAACATATCCATGGCATTATAGACACACTCGTAATCCCAGTCTGAGCTGGTGTTTGCAAAGTGCGAAAAGGAGCACGTCCTATTCCTTTGCATGATCTTAACCCCCATATCCCAGGAGCCAGAACTAATTCTGTGCTTTTCTGATTTGACTTGGGGATTCTACACCACCGCAGCAGGATTTAAGAAACAGCTCTTCACTGTAACCTTGTCTGAGTGCTCATCTTTTGTTTGCATTACTCTAGCTTGCAAGATGACAGCTATCAAGTCAGATTACTGAATGCCACTCACAGTGACGTATGCCAAAAGTAAAGCATTAGGACCATCTAAATAACAGTCAGGCTTAATACGTAGGTTGGCAAGTATTATATTTAGTAGGAAATAATTCTAGACAAAATCAACAAATAAAAAACTGTTAAATATATCTTTTAACTTGTTCTTTAAAAAACAGATTAATTTTTAAAATTCACTGCACTGATCAAATAAAAACACTTCTGAATTCCTAAAAAAAACCCACATCTAAACTGTAATGAATTTAGGTTGCCAAAAAGAATAAAAGATGGGAGGGGGATGAATACAATAATTTATTTTTTTTTTAAATCCTCCTAACCCCCACTGTTCATTCTGTGTTTATGAAATCTCCGGAAATACCATGGCAAACATTCCAGCTCTACAGCAGTGAGGCCACATGACCCAAAGGCATAGCAAAGGACTTCTTTCCCAAGTTTCCTCATGGATCAGAGAAGTGATTTTTATTTTACAGTTGAAAACCGGGAAGCAAGTCTTGGGAAATCCCCAGGAAATCTTCAAGAACATAGTTTTAAAAACAGATTGTTTCCTGATGAAGTGGGTTTTGGTGTTGCGTTTTCTTTTTGTTGATTATTTTGTGCATTTTTATGCCTGCATATATTACGGTTTTAGCATCTTAGACGCATATTCAAGGGACATAAAATACAGTATATGCTCTCTCTAAAACCTATTTGCGATGTCCTCTAAATCTCCCATTAGAGTTCGAATCAGTACTTAATATAGCCAAGTTCTTTTCCTGGTGAAAATTATGGAACTTAAAACTTCTCCTCCTTTTAGGCTTCCAGGATTGTTTCAGTTAGAACTACTAATGAAAGAATTTATGCAAACGAGCATTGCTAAACATCATAGGAAAAACCCCTTATAACACGAACCTAAATCACAACCTTGCATTTTTACTAACAATTGCATAAGTACTTGGAAGTAATTGTTTAAAATATAAGAGTATGGATTAATCATAATGTAATGGGCGAGTATCAATTAAAACTTGCAATTCTCTGTAAACAAAATAGAAGAAAGCATCACCATACGAGTCCTGCAGTACAAATGCACAGCAAATGGCAGGCACACACCACTAACTTGCTTTGTAGCCATGTCAGAAATGCTTCTAATTATCGAAGGTAAAAGAGAGATGGCATTTCTGCTGGAAGCAAGTTTTACACTTTAGTCTTTCCTCTCCCCTCTCTTTCAGCCTATAAATATTAGTTTTACACATTTTTCTCCCATACAGCTCTTGAAAAGGTTGAGTTTTTCAAGGCTGAGAGCAGACAGAAATGTTCATCAAGAAACGCCTTGAGGTCAACTGTCTGTAACTCATCAAAGTGCAGCATGGAAAACATGGATGGGAAAGATTATATGAGCATCGTAAAGCAGATTAGAAAACCCAACAAACTGTTTGCTAATGATCATTAACTTTTTTCCTCTTGGAAATAGGTTCAGTTATCATCCATGACCACCACCTTGGTGGTGATGGTCACACAGTGCTGACTCCCCCGCTTATTTCAGCTGCATTCAAAACAACTATGTACTGATACACACCAAAGTGTCTTTAACATTATTTTGCAATACAGTGATCCCCTGGAATTTGCTGGGGGTCGAGTCTGGGCAGGTCCCGTGAGTTATGAAATCCGAAGATTCCGAACCCGTGAATATTCAACTACTCCCCACCTGTAGCCACGCACCCTCCACTAATAAGGTCTGGAGGGACTGTCCTGGGAGTGTGGCTCGTACTGTAGCACCTCATTAAAGCAGAGGAAGTGCCCTTTGGTGCTTCCTGGCCGTGAAATCCATGGTCCGGGACATTCTGCACACGTGCGCAGTCTCACAACTCACTGAAAATCCAACTGCGATTAATTGAATACGTGGATATGCGAGCTGCGGGTATGCGGGGATCACTGTATATGGAAATAGCATTGGGATGTGACAAGGAGTGAAAGTGGAGATGACCCACATAACAGTGTAATGAAAGGAAGCTGGTCCACAACTAAATTATTATACTTGAGAAGTACTGAACTACACTGGAAATAAGGCAAAGATGAGCCTACCTAAGGCTTTATAAAATACTTACAATATTAAAAAGCCGCCTAAAAGCAAAGGAAAAGCAGCCACAGAACAAGTCTGCAATGATTATTTTTCTTAAGTGAGGCAAGAAAAAAACTCATGAGTGCCCACTCTGTGCTTCTTTTTAATTCTGTACAACAGCTGGACTTAAGATATTGAACACACTATCGAAACTACTGCTCATTTCTACTCTGGGATTTCTGGTTTGTTTATTATAAATACACATTTATTGGCAGCAAGTAGGACATATTACTGCTCTGTTTTATCGCTCAAATGGCTCACCCAAAGAATAATTTGTTTGTGTTCTGTATCAGGATCAATACTGTACCAGGGATAGCCCAAGGAATGTTTATGCTCAGGGCTTTGCTTGCAGTGTTTGTTGTTGCAATCAATTGACCAAACAGGACTTCTTCTTAAAACAACAAATAAACTTTGAGAGTGACCAGATCAGACCTTCAAGCATAAAACACAATGCAACATCTGTAAAAAGACTGAAGGGCCACAAGTGTTTTTACCACCTGATGGTACATGCAGCTTTCCTACCTGAATATTTCCCACCGGCTTTTTCTTCCTCTTAGCAGCTGGGGACTGTTTCCTCAATGCTCTCACATAACAACATCCATTTTCCTGCAATAAAAATACAGACACATCATGCTTCTGTTCTGCATAACACAGCAGCATTTGAAGCAGCTCAGTGAACAGACTTGAAACCAAGAGCACTCAGGAATCCTACGATCAAGCCTGGAGGACCAAACCTAAGACTAGGCCAGGGTTCCAGCCCAGCTCTGCCACCCCCAAGCTTTTAAGATTCAGTCCAGCAGTCTAAGTATTACAGATTTTCATGACCGTAACTATGAAATGAGGAAAAGATAATGAGAATTCTGTTGAGGTTTATATGAAATTTTCATGAAACAAACAGCAATATTTTTTTTCAGTTAAAGGTCATGCTACAGACTCTTTTATTCTCTTTATAAAGGTTGTGAGCTAAGTACCATTAAAAAAAACTCAAACAAACCCAACCCCCAAAATCTGCTTAAGAAAATACAGCAAAGTGCCTCAAAACCACCATCCTGTCTGCAGCAAAACAAAGCAAGTTTATGGATTACATTGGCACAGCACTCTGACTTCTAGAAAATGTTTTTTAATTAGAAACAAAGACTGCAAAGGGAGACGGGAATGTTTTACGGGCAGTATATATTTTGTTACAGAAGGCAGACAAGGTGTCCTTACAGCCTTATACTACTACGCTCTGAAACTCAGCAAATATTGATAAAAGTAACACAATGACTACATTTTGCCTGTCTCTTGACTAACTTCCAAATAACCTCCATGCAAGAGAATTTTCCATTAAATATGAAAAAGCAAGTACTACTGAGGGAGGAAGGGAAGTACATGATTTACAGCCAGTCCAGGTTCTTCCCCAAGGTCCAGTGGAAGCAGACACTTTCATAACACGTAACTCATAGGATGCAAAAGTCACAGGTGACTTAAAAAACTGCAAAGAAAAACCTCAGCTTATTACAAGTAACGTTAGTCACATTCAGTGTTTGCTCTGCAGTCATATTTATTCTGGTCACTGATAATTCACAAAGAATAAAAGCATGACTGAAATCCCTAAGTTAGAAGTCATCCCACCCTAACACATACAGGGTCACCAAGGGACTGTCTGCTTCAGAGAGGAACTCTGCTGGTTTTCTTGTCTCACAACAAAAGTCAATTTTACAGAAGTTACATATTGACAGGCACCCTGGGTGAATGATGGGCTTTTAAGGCCTCATTGAACTGTGAATGTTTTGGCCCAGAACATATTTATTCTCATCCAGAAGTTTTCCCCAGTGCTTTTGTTCTGCTTATAGAAGCCATGAAAAACATGTTAATTGATTCAGATTTAGTATGTGCTAACATGACACTCTCAGCTAATGTAGACTGGTCTTCAATGAAGTTGGAATAAGTTATTTTAGGTTTTTTCCTCCAAAGGATAAACTTTTGTTCTGCTTGCCCCAAGAGTTGGGTACTATTCCAGGAGTAACTGGATGGGACTTTGGCAAACTCGGCTATACCGTTTACTTGGATGCTTAAACTTCATCTCTCACTCCTCTCCCCTGGACTCTTGCTTCCAACACTGTATTTGTGCAGTTGCATAGTTAGTTGGATTGAGGGAACTAATTTCTTTCAGTATGTTGTCTCATAAACAGCTGTGCCAACACAACACAGGGAGCAGGCACAGAGCAGGAGTGATCAGCCGTGATGGCAGAGGGTGGAAACAGAGGCTGCTTAAACCAGCTTAAACTGCACTGCCGCAGCACATGAAGCCAAGGCTTTGCCGCCGCCACCCTCACCCCGTGCTTTATTCTGCCCATCTGTAAAACTGGCACCACAATTCCTACTTTGTTTTATAAAGCACCTCTTAAAATAAAAGGGCTGTCCATTAACATTTCTGTGAATTCACATTACAGACCACCCACCCCTTTCACAAACCAGGTCCAAGCTCATTCTAAGGACACTGGCACTGTCCCTACCAGCATCTGCTCCCTGGTTTCCCCACACAACCTGCTCAGGAGTTGTACCATGTCCCCCCCACCACTCCAGTCTGTTCCCATGCCCCCACGCCAGCCACAGCTCTGCCAGCACACTTCACGAGGTCCTGCTGGGAACTGTAATCAGCTTCTAAAAATAAAACTACGTTTTTATTGAAGTCTGGTTCTTTCACCTTATTTCTAGGGAGATCACCAAAACGGTCTCACTGGCAAAGTTTGGAGATAGTGAGCTACACCTGAAAATGAGAATAGATGGCTAGGGAGGAGGCACCAACTGGAAAGCCCTTACAGCTGGCTGGCCTCAGCCACTCTTTCAAGGTCTGAAACCATGGCCTTACTGCGGCACAAAAGCTTTTTATGCCGCACGATTTCCACCCTTTGCCACATTCACACCTGGTTCATGGCCCGTTGCACAACTGCATGAGCAGACTCTGGGAAGCACCAAGTCCCTTCCCCAGGCACCCTCCGGGTACCCGACCTTGGAGCTGTGGGACAGGAATGGGGGAAGGAGCGAAGCCAGCGGTGCTCCAACCGAAAGGGTTTCCTGTTCTTCCAGATCCAGCAGAGGGAGCACAAAAACGCAGGTTTTTTTGCCAAACGCTTTTTTGGCTATGAACCGCTCAATGCTCGCAATCCCGGACACCCTGTATTAGCCACTTCCATAGAGGGAGCATTACAAGTGCATAGTGGACTGAACTCTTGCTCAGCGTAGGTTGAGCTGTAAAAATCAATACGGTGAAGGAGACGAACAACACAGGCCACGAAGTCTGCAGGAGCTGAGGGGAGGAAGGAGAGGCTACACAGCAGGGCTGCCAACTCCAGCGATTTTATCATGTCCCCTGCAGCAGTAGAATTTTTCCTAAAGCCAGCGCTCCAATGTCTCATCATCACACAAAAATTTCAGCTGTCAGCTCTTTGCTTGTTTCTTTTAGAGGATACAAATACATCTAGGTTTCCAAAGTTCAAAAGCAAAGCTGTGAAGGTAAACCCCAAAGACTTAAAAAACAGGAAAAGAAATAAAAGAATCTCCAAAATCTGTTGTCTGTGGCAAAGCAATCTCAATTTACTTTATTTACTGCCAATTAGCACATTGTTAATTATTGTTTCTGAAGCTGAGGGGAAAAAAGGAGACTAAGTAGTTCAGCAAGCACTGAGAAGAACTCTTTTTCTCCATGTTCCCAAGGCTCAACTTCACTCAAGCACCTTTTCTTCCCGGGCTTTCCTAGCTAAACTTCCCTTGTTTCTGCCAAGCCTTATGCTCAGCCCAGCTCAATGCCTTTGGCAAGACACAGGCATAGGAGGCTGTGGGTTGTATGTGCAATGCTTTCTGTCTGCTCCCCCTCACTTCTTGTTTGTCCTTCAGCTCCTCTTTGCTGCTTCACTTCATTTCCCCTGTCCCAGCCTGGATTCCTCCTCCTCCCCTGGTTCCAGTCCATCAAGGATACCCTTGCTTTGGCCTGGGGTGGCTGCAGTCCCTCAAGGGTGGCCTTACTGCAGTCTGGGGCAGCCACAATCCCTCAGGGTCATTCCTGAAGGGCAGTCGAGGTGATGCCCCCCACCCCTGCAGCCCCTGCTACCAAACCCAGGAATTCTGGCCCAATATAGTTCCAAGATTTTTTCTTTTAACATGGTACTCTATTTCTTAGTGATTTTGCTAAGATGAATCAATGGAAAAGGACAATATAAAGAAGGGAAACACGGAGAGCAAACTCTGTATTATGACAAGTCTTAAAATTAAAGTGTGTAAGAAATACTGGAAGGGGGAACTGGAAGAAATCCAATAGGGAAGTAACACAGAGATCATCTTCAAACATCAGAAGTCTCAGCTGTATCAATGCAACAGACTTGGGTCAAGCACAAAGAACTTTCCCTACTTCTCATCACATCCTGGTCCCACCTGCTGGCTGCCATATTTTAGAGACAAGTTGATTCTAGATCTTTCTAATGGAGCCTTGTTTCTCCTCCTCAGCCTTACCCTCTGAGGAAAGTAAGAGAGTCCCTAGTCTTGTTGTCTACACATCAGCACTGAGCCTGTGCTGAACTTTAATAACTGTAAATAAATCAATTTCTAAGGGTAACCAAGAGCAAAATCTTCAGTTTCCCTATACAAAATATCACTTGGCCTTTACATACCCACATAAAACTGAAGAGATAGCAAATAGAAAACACCCACACAGAAATTCCTGGAAAACAGAAATACTGCAGAGATAGACAGTTCAAGTATGTTGTACAATCTTCCTATGGAAATATATAAGGCAGGGGCACTACAGGGTATTTTCCTACTTTCACAAATTATTTTGAAGTTCCAGCATTATTCTCCCTGAACTGCAGAATATGTTCTAACTCAAAATTCCTGTAAAACCACGGCATGTCAGCAATCCCATCTTCTTATTTATCCAGGGCTGTAACTGGGTCATAAGTGAAGAACACAAAGTGCTGCTTTTCCTAAATAAGCTTACTGGTCGGCAAGTGTACTTCTGCTATGTGAAAACATTAACAAACTTCTGTGGAGTGCTTAAGTACACATTATATGCAGTCCTTATTAGGTATTACAGCCCTCTATCAACTCAAGAGTTTTTAAAAACTTGATTTTGGGTTACTTTAGGATTTTGAAAAAAACTGACATACACTGAGTGTATGTCTGACAAGCATTAGATGCTGTCCTTGCTGACAAAGGGATAGTCTGCTAGTTTTATAAGACAGAACCAGAAAATGTTTTGGAGAGGGAAAAAAAAAAAAAAATATGTCAGTGCAGGTCTGTCTGCTCCTTCCCTGGAGGAAAGATGCTGGGAAGATCTGGGCGTAGGCAAACAGGACTCCAGCTTCTAAGTCAAACTTTCAACTTGGCCTACACCTGGACCTGGTCCCCAATAATCCTTATTAGAACAAGGACCAAAAAGCACAGAAACACATCACACCAAAATGCAGCATGCACATGGCTGTAAAACACAGACTGATGGAACAGTCAGGATGGACACTTTTTCCAAACATAAGCAGCAGAAAGCCACAGAAAGTGGCCAAGCAGCACTGAAACTCATCATGTGCCTCACCTGGCACCACCCAGCACATCCTCCTCCCTGCCCCAGCAAGTGTGGAGTCAGCCTCTCATCTGCATCCCACTGCGGCTCCCCATGCCACACAAAGTCCCAGGCAAACCCAAAGTCCTGAGCTACCCCGCTTCTTCCTGATACAGTTTGTTCCCAAAACAGAAGCAGGTTCCTGCATGGGGCTGCAATGAAGAAACTTGCTGCATTGAACACCACACACACTTAGTCAAACGTGTGCCTCCTGTATCACCCAGCTCCTACAACCAGTAATCCTGGGAGATTTCTCAGGCTCACCCTGTTAGACAGAATGCTACCAGGGTAGAGCAAAATAAGAATCACAGTAATTAGTATTTTAATTTTGCTTGGGTTTTTTCTGCCTTCTTTTTTAATGGAGTAAAAACAAAAGTTTTTCTTATTGTCACCATTTTCTCAATTAGTTTTACTAATTAAAACATAAACACCCTTTCATTTTTTCTCTGCATAACCAGAAATGAAATCCATATCAATCTTCTATTTCCCATTATGTATTTTAAAAAAACCCAACACATAGCCAAGTACACCTTTTCTCAGCTGTAGAAAACCATGAATTTGCAATTTCCTTATTTTGAGACAGAAGGGAATGTCCAGATTGTGTCATATCCTACATATGTAAGGCCTGACAACAGCAGTTCAGAGTATCATGATCTCCAGTTCAGAATAACAGCAGCAAAATCCTTTGCTCCTCCTAACTTGTTCCTCAAAAATCTAATTACTGGAGGAAACAGTTTTCCAATCCTGCTCTCTTTTTCAGGCTGCAGCTGAATTTAAGATGGGTCCAGGGCACCTAAAAACACGAGCCCAAGATTGCTGTTGCCCATGTCTCTGCCCTCCTGCCACAGTCCTGGAAACCCTGACGTCTCTATGGCAGTGCTGCACCCCACCTCCCTCCCAGTCCCACACCCTAGATTTAAGGTGCCACATGTGAGTCAGTAGGCTGGATATGGGGTAGAAACAGAAACAGGGAAACAGGACTAGGAGGAGAGGCACTTAGGCATGTCTGTGTGAAATTGTAACCTGATGTTGGTGGCTTTGGCCCAAGGTGATACATGAAAGATTTCGTGTGCTGACCCTGTGCAAGGGAATCAGTCCAACGACAGCTCCGTGCCCCCCTCCCAGGCTGCTTTTTCTCCAGCCGAACAGTGCCCAGCCGGCTACAGTAAAAATCAGTCTGGGGCAGATGAATACAAAACAACTCAAGTTTGCAACTCGTTACCATTTCACAAGTGACCATCAGTCACGGCTCCACCCTAGTCCGCAGCAGGCAGCAGCACATTACACTGCATCCCTTTATAGCAGAGGACCGAGTGGCCAACTCACAGGCGTAGGATAACAAGCACTATTAATCTTGGCTTAAACTGAACCATTGTTCTGAAGATTGGACATTTCTTGTAAAATCCCATTAATAGAGACCATTTGCCATCTATTTCCGTGGCGACTTTTTTAGCTTGTTTTCTTCTGGTTTAGAAAATTTTCCCCCTTCCCTTTTCCTTAAGTCCTATTGTACTTACAGAGCCTTAAACAATAATCCACTCAAGCACAACCATGGAAGTGGCTTGAAGGAACAAAGGCTGCTTCTGGCATAGCCAGTGCATCTGACTCTCCCTGTGTACAGCTGTCTGTGTATCCTCTGCAGATTTGCAAAGCACCAGAAGCTACAGATTTCCCTCCGCTTCTCCTGTGTATTGGATACAAAATAAACCGTAGGCAGGAGGAATGCTCTAAAATTACATTTGAAACATCGGCTAAGGGTGCAGGTGAGTCACAAGGAAGTTCTGTAGCTAATCTTGCCAAAGGAATAAGGAGAACACTGACCTGAAAAGAAAGCAGTAGGCATGAGTAAGATGAATTAAAAAGAAATAAATCTAACTTGAGAGAGGCGGAGCAGTGCAAGCAAAGTGTCACAGGCTCTGTTAAAGAAGATTATTGCCACATCTAGCAGTTAGCACCCACCCAAGTAGTATGGCATCAACTTAATTCTCCAACGAGACTAGTAGAACAGCAAGACAGGATTAGACATGCTTGTTTTTAACCATTCTTTGCTGTCTCTGGTGGAATACTATCAGCAGAGCATTGGCATCAAAATTACTACCCTTCAAAATGTGCAGAGCACATTTTTAATTTTACATGTCGCAGTTATGTCATATGGGGTTATTTATTTTGTAATTTAATGTGGTAAAACATATTTAATCTGTTTTGAGAAAAGAACAAATTGATTTAGCGAGCAGTTCAAGGCTCTCCCTGGAGACACTCAACCACACTCAGCAATCTGGATATAAGTTGAGACTTCACTAAAGTCATTTTAATTGTAGGTCATAAGAAATGTCAAGACATAAACCACCAAGGAATACTAAAAATTAAGCCATCATCTCCGAGAGTAACAAATGTCTTATACTTGGCAGTAGAATATTTTTTATAGCATCACTACTTAAGGACATGAGCAGCCCAAAGGGCTTAGAACTACATGCAATACCAGTGCATTATTTTTGCTGGGGTGGGGGGTGGGGTGTAGAAACCAAAACCAACATTAAGCATAAAAATATTGGGGTGAAGGAAACTTAAAACACTACATTTGTATTGGTGGCGGTGGTGTATCTTTTTCACTTTGCTATCTTTTGTTAATAAACAAGTTTTGCTTTTTCTTGGTCTGGAAGCATTCCTCCCCAGTTCAGCGCAACAGGGTTGTATACACAGCAATACGTATCTGCAAAAAGGGAGCACAAAACTGAGGAAAGCTGTTTTTTAAAGAAAACGTTAAAAAACAAACAAACAAACAGAAACCCACAAAGCCTTAGAACACTTTCAAAGCTTTGTGCCCAGGTTTTACAAGGAAACACTCCTACTTTTTTCTTAGCTAAAAAGTACTTTTTAAACAGGGTTTTTCATGTAGAAGGTACACTCCCAACTTGTGATTTTTGAGCTGGATTCCCCATTTACTAAAGCCCTTTTGTAGAACTTAGCTGAAAAGCCCCAAATTTTCATTTGCTCACTTGCCTCAAATAACATTGACAATAAAGGGCTCTGACCTTAGCTGATCAAAGTGAAAACCCCTCCAGCTTAACTTCATAAAACAGGGGAAGTTAAAAATTAAGTGCAATCATTCTCAAAACCAAAGAACAGTATCTAGGAGCTCATACTAAAGTATCTAAAGAAAACATATATAAACCATCTCCTCTCACATTCTCCAATCTGAAATAAAAGGTCAGCAATGGAAAATCAGAAGCAGGGGTTCTTTAAACATCTCTGCCTAATAACCTCTTCAACTTGATAAACATACAAATTTTCACTCCTGCCCTTACCTTCCACTCATGGGAGTGGAGATGAGAAGGGCATTTCCCTGCTTTGAGTTAAATCAGAATAGAACTCGCCAGTAAACAGGAATTTGAACAGAAAGCAGTTTAAGCGATGTGCTGAAGACTCAAGTGATGTGCTGTGTTAAGGAAACCAAGTTCATGTGTGTGGAAGGAAAAAAAAAGTAATTTAACTTCCTATATCACTGCTAGTCAACTCATTAATTAAAAACTACAAACATCAATTTTGTTGGTTTCAGCCACAGTCCCTTAGCAGGTGTGCCAAAACCCATGGGTGAAATTCTATTTCTCTAAATGTGAAGCTAGGGATTTCACACAAGTTCAAATCTACTCTTTGCCAAGTCCATTCTTCTTGATTGCCTTCCTATAGCTCACTGACTGTTACTATACACCTAACCACCCTCTTCTGTTATATTAAACACAGCGTACACGCAAAGCCATGGCCACACACAGTGGAGTTGTTGCCCACTTTGCCCGCGCGAGTGGTGCTGCTAAGCCAGGGAAGCAAACGGCAGGAAAGCTGCAACATCACGACCCAAGTAAGGTGCAGATAAATACAATTTTAGACATCCAAGCCTTTAATGCAAATTTATGTCATAGAAATAAAAGCTCCAAAAAGAATAATTGCACAGATGTCTCAGAGGAGGAGTTGTGTCTTGAGATTTAATCGCTAGAAGTAATCTCCCCCCATCTTCTCTTTAGGTCATTTGGTCACAGCAGACAGTGCTCCTTGCTGTCAATCACACAAGCCATTACACAAGGACTCTCAAACTGGTAGCCCTGGATCCTGGTTTTCTGGTTCCCTGGAGGGCTGCGGGGGCCTTCCCTGATGCCAAGCCCTGCCAGGCTACCCACACTGAAACTCCAGGTCATGGGCAGCTCGGAGAGGCAGCGTTACACAATTCATGCTCTGAGTGGACATCTGAGCTGGAAAGACAGTAATTTCAAAACAAGCTGAAGTTTGCCTCAAGATCTTCTAAGTTTTACTGCAGGCTGTTCTTAAACTCTTCCACTGATAGCATTTGCAAGACTCGAATTAATTTTCTGTGACACAGAAAGAGGGAGGGAGAGACTTTAAACAAAATCCCAGTCCTGCCTCACTGACTTCACTCCTTATATCTGCACAAATATCCACTTGCTTTTCTGCTGTCCTCACAAGCCCTTTTCCCCCAACACACCCAAAGATTTTAACCCATATTAAAGCCATTACCATCCTACCCCAGCTCTGAATAGGCACTGCTGTGGCAAAGCCACTTTGTAAGAGGTGAGTCTGGAAAATCCTGCTCAGACGTTTAGAGATGTGGCTGCCACTGACCCTATGCTGTGTCCCTCCAATAGAGAGGAGGCTCCTTGGAGCAGAGCTTGTATCCACATCTCTGCTTTACAGGTGCATGGGGTGGTTCGGTCAAGGAAAGCTCCCTTTTTTTACAAGTGGACAGAGTTTTAACAACTGAGGCAGAGGCAAACATTGCCTTCTGGCAGTTCCTCTCGGGAGGGGGCTGGGATGGACATCCAAGGAGGGGTGAATTAGAGGGAGAACAGCTGTTCGCTCAGTGAATGAGTCACAGGACTCAGCTATTAATTCCTCCTCTCAAGAGAATATGCCCCCATGCCAGCCCACCCACCATCCTCTAAAACAAACAAACATATAATGGAGGTCAGGGAGTTGGAGCTCAGTAAGAGGAAAGGGAAAAAAAAAAGAGAGAAAAAAAAAGCCAAGCATTTAATATTTACATAAGAATGAAATGTTTCATTAATTACATACAGAATCAATTTGCAGCTATTTCCCTTAAATTTCTCAGTCAAACCCACAGATTTGAAGCACTTTGAACTGTGCTATGCCAGTAATTGTGGATGAATATTTTAGAATCACTTGAATCACTGTACTGCACACACCAAATGAACTAATAAGCTACTCATGTGTGGACTACTAATGTATTTTCTTTCTTTGCTAGACAGATGGAGTGCAGTCTAAATCAGTTGAATTTGCTACCGGGAATCTTCAGAAAGGCTTAGAAAAATCTTTAATTCCACTGTTTTATTAAAAATACCACTCAATAGCCTGCATGCATTAAAAAGAAGCTGGAAAGATGCAGAAACACCCAAACAAGTTTACAAAGATACGAAGGAGGTGCTGGGCATTTCATATGACTATAGCAAGCTTTAGAGAGTGACAATGAATAGTGCATTGTGAAATGTTATTAAAGAACTATTGAAAAGATAGACACCCTTACCATCTATATGATATTTATCACAATACAACCATTTATGGGCAGTCATTTTAAATCACATATAGCAGCATATCAGTTCTGTAATCTGACAGATGTGTTCTAGTTTACTAAAGCATCTGTTTGAGTCATCAGGACATCAGAATAGTTAATTGCACTTTGGGGATGCTTTCAGAGATTCAAAGTTGCCTTACTTCAAGCAAATTTTAAGTGTCCTTGCAGATTAAACTCCTTTTTCATATACAAAATTAACATATGTACCCACACTCCAGAGAAATTAATGTATGAAATGTAAAGAATAACTTCCCTTAGGGATCATCTGTTTTCTTCCGCCTCCAGTGCCTTGCCTCACACTGTGCTCAGCAATACGGAACAGAAAACAAAAATAAAACATGAATCATGCATGATTCTGAAATACAAAGACATGGCCTACACTGTCTGAGCAAAGACTACAGAAGAAGCTGCTTTGGGTCAAGAACTTCTAAAAAACATCTAAGAGCTGAAAACTACTAGATAATGTCTNGTACAGGCTGTATCTTTCACCACCACAAGAATAAGAGAAGACAGGAGAACCACCCATAAGATTGAATATGGGTTGAAAAACACAGACATCCCCCAGACGAAGCTGTACCAACTGCTTCCTATACACAGCTAACGACTAGAAGCAAACTCCATTCATACATCTAATTACCCAAATATTTGAATTAAAAAGAGTAAAACACTTGTTTTACTCCTATGAGTTTTTAATATGTGCGAGCAGATGAGATCTTTCCAGTGCTTCCAGCTGAACTTCCTTGTAACCTTCTGGCCTCCACAGCACTGAGAGGATTAAGAAAATGTATTTTTTAGGAAAAAGGATAAACTTTTTCATATAAACTTTGATCTAAAACAACTTCGCAGTAGAATTTTTGTTTGGTTGGTGTTTTACCAAAAAAACCCTCAACAAAACAAATTGAATCAGTTAAAAAAGGCATAACCAGCTGTTTCTCAGATGTCATCGAATCCATCTGGTCTGTAGCTCAGGAGACACAGGGATCCCATGATTAATTTAACAAACTATTTGATTTCACTCAAGAAGCAATCATAAAGCTAAAGTGCAAGTGCATAACCAAGAGCACTGTACCAGAAGACAGACACCAACACTGCATCTGGGATTTGCTTCCTATAAATCCTCAAGCGACACCTCACCTCAACCTAACTAGACTGTTATTCTTTAGTGCAGAGGAAATCAAACTTGAAGTGAGAGTGTAAACGTTGAGATAAGCACTGCAATCATGACCATGCTTTAAAAAGGTCCCTATACTTCCGAAGTTACAGCATATTCCCTTGCTGTTAAACCGAACTGAGGTTGCTGTCTCAGTGGCATTAAATTATTAACTAATTAGCCCTGAGTAAGGACAACAGTATGTTGATGCTGGCAAGCTGTGAAAAGAACACTTCAGCAAAGAAGATCAATAGCATTTTTGTCTGGCTTACAATAAGAAAACTGCTGGCCTAGGTTATGAGTTTAAGCCATTTTTCATTTGGCAGACAAGACAGCACTAGTGACAGATCAATACAGTAACTTTATGATAGGCTGCTGCTCCTGCAGATGGCAGGACCATAAACAGGCATCATTTTTAAAGCCTGGAGCAATCCATTACTTGGACAGAAACCACATGACCTTTTATAATATTTAGACATTTCTACATAAAAAGGAAAACCATAAAACAAAACACAGGGGAAAATCATGAGAATTATCTGTCCTGTAAGACAGAAGGGAACATAGTTGTCTGGAACTCAGTATTCAAAGTAGTGAGCTTTGTGCTATTTGAGAGATCACATTAAAGTCACAAGGTTGGCACCAGATAACTACTTATCCCTTCAAATAGAAAATGTTATTGGGGGTCTGATTTTGTATGATGCAATTTTCTTATCTCTAGGTAATGTGGGATAGTAGAAAGGCCTATTTATAGTATGAGAGAAAAAACCCAATCAACCACTTGAATCTGTTCTTAAAACATTAAATGAGTCACTTTCAACATCAATTACCATGCATTTGAGAGAACAGAGAAGTGGTTACTTTCCGCATTTTGCAATATACACATTGTAGCATTTGCACATACTGTTTCTTATTCTGCAACAGTGTTAGGATGGACTATAGCGTTCCACTACTTTAACAAAGGCAAAGCAAAAACAGAGGAAGGTTTTAAAATTCTAGTGCTTTTATGGCAAGATGTCTAGTTGAAGAGAATGTAAAGGACAGCACCTTAATAAATTATTCAGGCCACATCATCAGCTGAGGACACAGGTGGAGCATCTGGCCCTATAGTTACAGTCTTGTCTTTACTATAAACACGAAATAACCACAGAACAGGGTGAATGAATCATACAACCAGCTTGCCTCTGCCTCCCTATCTGAGGCTGGTTTGTGTCAATTACTACAGAAATATCTGCTTAAGCAGGAAACTAATTTTACAAAAGCACATTGAGTTCATGGGCCTTCATCAATACTTTTTGGCTGCTGCGAGTAACTAATTAACATTAATGTCAACATAAAGGATAGAAGAAGGAGGAAGATATTAACAAGCACAATATAAAAACTGAACTGGCTGCTTCTTCCCCATACAGTACTGCCATGCAACCAGCTCCCAGTCCAAGCCTGAAAAACGAGTTATTATTAATTGGGTGGCTAATTTTACTTTGCATGGTGCAAGCAAACAGTGCTATGTTCTCATCTTAACTAATGCCAATTATACACAGCATTAGTTTAAAACACAACAGAATAGCACACAAACCAGAAGTCTTTTGACTGGGCTCCACTCGTGCTAAGAATAACTTGGCGAACACGTATATGATGCTAAATCTGCCAATAATCTGCTTTGCTCCCAAACTCCCCCCTCTGCATCTTCTACAAGATCCTATATACATCAAGCTGTGTTAAAGCAAGGAAACTAAATATTGAACCTATTTTTAAAACAACTTGAATTTCTTTAAACTCAAATGCAAAGGATGGTTTCAATAGCTTCAGATTTATAATCTCCTTCGTTTTCAGCATGCACAAGGGCTCTTTATTCCCAACCGTGCAGACACGCTGTCCGCCACATCTGCCAGCCAACAACGCTTGGTTTCAACCCAGAGACTGTCAGCCTTCTGCAAAATCACTGGTGCAAACACACAAAGCAGCAGCCCACAGTTCTGATTTGCACGACAAAATATCCTTAGGAGATGACGACCCCGTGATCAGGCTAAAAAGACACTAAATAAATGCAAAGGTTGGGGGGTGGGAGGGTGTAATTTTGTCTTATTTTGCTTTGTGGCTTCATTTATAAGGAGGTTCATTTTTAAATTTTTTTTTAAGAACCACACTAGGTTTTTGGCTGCAACACTCCCTCAACCTCCCATATTAGTTAAAAAAAAAATAAATTGCAGCACTCGGAAATAATTACTGATGCGTCTTTCACAGTGCCTCAATGACATGGTTTCAATTTTAAGATAATCTAAAGCGTTTCATTCATGTCTTGGCATATGGATGCAGGTAGTCACCTGAGGCTGGTTGTTTCAGAACATCCCTTCCAACTGACTGCCACCTCTGGGAAGAAGGGAAGGGGACTGTGTCTTGCAGAGCTGACCTGCATGCACACTAGCTAAAAGCAGTATTACAAGGAGTGATCACATAGCCTGGCATCAGACTACTCAAGGAGTGCTTTCCAAGGGAGGCAAGGGCCTATGCCTGGAGTAATGGGGAGGAGAGCACCCTACCCTCAAGCAGCAAAACACCATGCTCCTCCTGCACCCTGAGTGGTTATTACTTGCTTTTTGGCCCAATTACTCCTACCCCTTCACTGAGTATATTCCTGTATTTCCATTTCTCATGCTTTTTTCATGTAATAGAAATATAGACAGTAAGTAAAACAGTAAATAATTTTTGAAAGGCATCATCTCTTCATTAGTGCCACAATCATATTTAACTCCATGATGATGGCCACAAGGCAAGATCACAATGCATACAACACCACAACAAATAAGGAGACTTAAAATAGTGCATTCACATTACACATTGTTTGTACGACCATCCACTAGAGCAAATCCTTTCGAGCGTAGTAAAGTGAAGGTATTATAATTAGAGAGTTCATAATGCCATTTAATCAAGTGTGGAGCTGGAGCACAGTGGGTTGTATACCAAAGACAAAACCACATGAAGCAGTACAATGCTGAGTGCAAGAAAGGCCACACATATTCTTCGGGGAAAATAAAAAGTTACTACAAAGCCATGTTTGTTTTCGAGTACTCAATCAAGAGTTTGCATACTAAGTAATTTTACATCATGAAAATAAATTATTTCATAAACTGAAAATGAAGTAAGACCACAAAACCATCTTTTGATTCTTACAGACAGTTTTACTGGAAGAATTAATTGCACTTAACAATACTATAATTATTTTTCTACTACAACTTATTATTTACGAAGTGCTTTATAATAACTAACCAGTTTCTGTGACATCTCTAGAAGTCTCCATGTAACGAGGCTGAGACAGGAGTATCCTGATCTATCAGGAGCAGAATAGCGAGGGCCAAGTGAAATCAGGAGTAAAACAGAAGGCTTTCAATAATACAATAATCAGGCCATTTTCTCTGGGGTCACAGTATCCTTGTCACACTTAGCATGAGATCCTTCTCACAATCAAGATAATGACACAAGTGCTCCTTCCCATGTGTCAAAACTAGACTAGGAACTACCCTGATCCTCTCTCATGAAACACAAAAATGTATGCTTAAAAAAAAAAGTCAGAAATCAGAAATTTCTCCTCCTGCAAATGTGCGGGCTCAGACACTGGCTTGCATGTTTTAGATGAGCTTCCTGACCAATGTGAGAGATCCTGCACATCTGCCTGTCCAGGACTGATGTCCCTGGAAGGTAGAACTGAACATACCACACAAGGCAGGACCCTAATGACAACGGTTGAAGCTACTACTCACTCCCTCTCTGACACACAGACGTCCAGCGCTATTCGTTATAGCAACAGAGTAAAAAGAACTCCTGTCCTAAGCCGCCCTTATTTTAACCATAACATAAGACTTTTTAGGAACACATGAAAAAACAGTTCCATTTTATATATGAAGAAACTTGCTTGACAAACGCAGTAAGTTAGGAGCACAATCACTGAATGTTCTGGAAAAATATGTGAGATTCAGGGCACAAAGTGTTACAGAGTTTAGCTTGATCTTGACTTGGGGCTTACAGAACCCAAATAAAATTCTTAATTATATTATATATATAACAATAAATATACCTAATGCATGTATCCAATATATCAGGTAAGTACAACACACAAGTAATATCAGAAAAATTAAAGCAGAAAAATGATGTAGCAGCATAGTTTCCAATATTACTTGTGGGCAAGCAAGAGTCTTCAGATTGAAGTGTTATTTAAAGCATTACATATATAAGAGCACTCTCAAATGACAACAGATGAAGAAATGAAAAGGTCTGAACTAAAGCAGGATCTAACAGCCATTAAGGAAGCAAAAGAGATTTCCACTGGTTTCAGATAGCATTGGGTTGTACTCTTAGTCACACTACTATGCAACTTGTCCGTGCCTTTCAGTTTATTCGTATGACAGAGCCAGGTGATCCCAAAATAGCAGGATACGACCTTTCATCTGCCTGGATGTTCTTTACAGACACCAGCATGACACTCCTGAGGGTTTTCTGAAGACTTTCCAAACTACAAGCCAATTTTACCATACACCGTAAGGTCCCACACAATCTTTGCCATCTCTAGAGAAGCATTGCATCAGGAGCCATTTATCTTACCATGTTTTCAAAATTTTACAGACTGATTTCTTCCTTCTCTCCTTATCATGCTCAAGTCCTTTTTCGTAATGGCAAGTTTAAAGAAAGGAAGTCACAGAGATCACATGCTTTTATCACTTATTCCCAAATAGCTCAATAATTTAAGAACTTGTATTGATTTTGTTGGGTCATTAACACATTTAAAATACTTAGGTGCTTAAATAGGGCAGGAATGAGCATTCCAAAATGTCTCCTGTTATAGAAAGGAAATTAGATGTTTGGGATTTTTCTTCTTTGAAAGCAGTCTAAAAAGTATTCCTTAAAATATGGGAGATTGCTTAACATAAAAAAGAAAAATACAATTTTAAGTATACCAAAGAAGTGGCAGGACAAACAGTTTAATCCTTGCTTAACAGATATATAACCGTAATTCTCAGCTTAGAAATGGATGAAAAATATTTGCCACCCTAATCTCCAATCTGCCATCCTTCTTTAACTATGGGGTACATTCCCATATCAGGCTAAGGGAGATTTAAGTAGATGATGTTGATCGTAGCACACAAGTTGAGCAATGTGAATCAAGTCAAAGTTGCAGAACACTTTAGTCAGAAGCAGTAACTCCAATCAAGCAGGACATACTCAAGATAAAAATCATGTTATTCTAATATCTTGAGGACTTTATCCTGCCAGCACTAACTGATGGTTTTGCTTATAAGACATACAGGCAGAACAGAGAAACAGTGGGGATAAAAATGTACCTCAAATCCTTTATTGAAGGTGGTAATTTTAATGAATGCTTCATCTCTACTGCTTTTGACTGAAACTGTGCCACAATACCTGTTTAGATTTCCACCTGTTTCACTGTGCTTACATGTGCAGTGTTGATTCCAGAAACATCCTATAGGGCCATTTACACCAAAGAGTATTGATTACAGACTTCAAATGCCATTAATGTCTTTTTCTGAAAGTCTTGCAGCACCTTGGTTTGAAATTCAAGCTTTCTAAGAAATGTAAACTGGCAAACTCAAAAATCAGCACCCAAATCCAAAACTAAAGGTTCCTATTTTATGTAGGCTCAATAGAAAAATTTAATTTTATTATTTTCTCTTGCTCTATTAATTCCTATCTAGAATATTACCCCTTTATTTACACCATAGTTTCTTGTTAATGCATCAAAGTGAAAACCAAATGCAATTGCTTGATATGGACTAAAACTATTTGGCATACATTTCAAACAAATGAGTGTTTCACAACTAAATGCATTGCATCACACCTCTTAATTTTTTTTAATTTCAGTCATTCTAATTTTCCCTAAGGTAAGACACCAGAATTGCTCTATTGTTACGATTACTGACAATGATCCTCAGAAGGTGATAACATTTTGATCCCGTTTGATTACATTAGTCTTAATAGATCCTAATGGAAACACAAATAAATCATCTTTGTTATCACTCATTGTTATTAATTTCAGCAGTCACTATACCTTAACGACTCAAAGGGCACTAAAGCACAGGGTACAAGTGAACGAACTTGCACTGCCTTGCACATATACCTGTTATCTTGTTCACCAAATGAATTTAGGGTAACTAAAATCAGAGCCCCAAGTGTCCCAAGACAGAGCTGTCACAGGGTTAACACCGTACAATACTGACAACACAGCAGCAGTCCATGGGAGACAAGACCCAGGAAGGTGTCCACCCAAGAGCTCATATCCTAAAGCAAAATCAAATAAACAGAATATATCTGGAAGTCCATAAAAGAAAACAAATATGTCTTTTATTATTCTCTTCCTTCTGACTGACACTGCTGAAGTATTGAGTTGTTAGGTAGGATCTGAGCAGAAGAAGCAGGGGAAGGTACGTCTTATAGGGAAGGCTGTCCCATCTGCAGAAGGTGCGAAGACTGTCATGGGAGAAGCTGATGGCCAGAGCATCAAGCCTCGCACTACTGAAAGAACAGCCTTCTGGCAAAGACTGTCACCTACAGGAGCTCACATCCACCGTGCCCAAAATTGCTCTAGCAAGCAAAAGAGAAGTGCACAGCTCCAGCGGGTAGCTGACATCTGTATTTCCCTACCTGATGTCACTTTGAGAAAACAGAGGTCCTGACGTGAGAAATCAAGACTAGCCCACAAATGAGCTAACTGTGCTGAAATCTGGTTTGACTGCAGAGGTCAGGGCAGCTCATCAGCCAGCTGCTCTGCTATGTAAGTGTGACAAGACACTCACAGCTTGCTGCCCCTCCAGTGTAATTGCACATCTTGCTCTTTGTAATCATGCTTACTACTTATATGCTGCTGTAGAGACATAACTGATCCTCACGGATCCCACTGAGAGGCAGGCAGAAAAATATCACTATCCTTATTTCGGAAATGGAGAGAAACATGTATTATCTAGAGGAGTCAGTGGATGCCTGGAGTAACCTGACGCAGTTCCAGAGGACTAGGGGTATTTAGCCTCATGCATGTCAGTGGCCAACTTGGCCAGCAGAGGCCAAGTCATTTGTCAAAAGCCATAGGATGTTATGATGAAATACAGGACAAAAACTTACAGAGCTAAAGCCAGCTTTGTTCTAAGGTCAGTGTACAAACCACACCCAGTAAACACCTGTGGTGCATTGTTTGGGGATTTTTTAGCAGGGGGAGTCTCAGGGTGAAGGTTTTTATTGTTGGTTTGGGGTTTGTCTGTTATAAAACTAACCCACAAGGTATCCTAATTAAAAATAAGCCCAAATCAAACTAAAAATTTGCTACAGTTTCTGAGGTGGACAGAAAGAAACTCCCAACAGCTTTTCTAATTTGGAAAATCATTATCATTATTATTTGGTTTTGCAGTACCCAGAAGATATCATAGTAGCTGCTGCCAGAATAAAGACAGTTACTTATAAATGAAATGCACAATATGGGAAAAAACAGAGGGCAGCAACATACAAATGATGTGATGTACACACAGCAAAAAATAAAATGGGGAAACAGCATGATATATTTTTCTGTCATTACTAGGCTACAAATGCCCCGGTAGATGGGGAAAAAAGTTTCAATAGCCATTTTCAATTTTTTTAATGTCTCAAAGTTAAAACCAAGCAAACATAATTGGCTGTTTCTGTGTTTAAATCTAAACACAATCAATAACAGTCAACTAACCATCCAAACTTCCATGGTATATCTTGAAATGATGTTATTTGTCCTTGAAACACTTGATTTACATTTTGAATCTCTTATGCATTTAGCATTGCCAGGAATTTTAAGAACAGAAAATGATCCTATCAACTTGGTTTAAATAATCATCTGGCTTCAAAAAGAAAGGTTTTAAATACAATTATCAACACAAGGCCAAGAACCAAGTTGGGAAACTGACCCCACTATTATGTTCAGATCCACCGCCATTGTGCAGTTCTTTTCAATGTATGTTGCCCATCAAAACAAGAGTAATATTTCAACCCAGTACTGAAGTTGCTTCTCATTAGCAGGAAACATTCATAATGCCATTTTAAAACACAGATTGATGCTTTAGCCAGGTCCAGAGACAGAAACATCAATACAGTGGCTAACTAGATAAACTTTCCCTCTACACTATCTTTATGCTGTTGAGAATTTTCCCATCCTTTCCTAATGTTCATTTTCTTAACTGTCTGCTATAACAAAAAGTGGCAATTTTTCATCATTCTAAAAAGAATCTTCTCCAACCATTGTAGACTTGGGTGGGAGATGAAAGGAGAGGATTTACCTCAAGAACTAAGCAAGCGGCACATCCCCCTTCCCAGCAATGAACAAACAGCTCAATACCTGCTCATCTCATGCATCTGTTAAAAACAGGATGATGCTTGTTGGCTGCTTATTTTCAGGATCTCTACTGGCTTATTTTCTGTTTGAGGATGCCAACTGGATTCTTTACTATAAAGTAAGTTTGCTCTGCCTATATTTAACAAAAATACATTTTTCTTTGCCTTTGAAAGTGGATATAGGATTGAATATACCTTACACAACTGAACTTGGAAGACATGAAGGTGAATTACGTGCCACTATATAACTGGAATCCAACATTAACATGGAAAATAACTTTCAGATAATCAATCGAGCTTGTTTACTAAACTACCTGGCAAACTGCCAAAAGACAGAGATTCTAGTGTTTTTATAGATTCACTCAGAAAAAAAAAAATCCATTTTCTAGAATAGGACTTGCAATTCACCAACTCCTTAAGACAAAAGAAATGCATCAGAATTGTGCCTTTTTTTCAACCTTCAGCTACGCAGCTCTACAGTCAAAGTACACATTTCAGGATAAACCAACTTGCCTGTTTACATTACCTTTCATGTTTCCACATGCACAATTTGCCTACCAGTTTTTAGGGATTATGTAAATAGTTATTAACGTCATGTGGTTTTTACTACTAGAACATCCCAGATAAAATTGCTCACCAAATGACCTTTATAGCTTTCCTTTAGCACGCAAAATTAAGCAAGAAAGTCTTGTAATAATTATACGTGCTTTTTAAGTAACATTATTTCAAAAGGAATTTCTTCTTTTTAAAGAAACAAAGCTGAGTTTGCACAAACCACAAAGACATTCAACAAACAGATCAGAGGACACGCTCCAAAAAAATCTAGTATCAAAATGCATAAACATAAAATACTTCCACACATTTTAAGGTCCCCCAAAATTGTAACAGCAGTCTGATCTCTCCACTCCCATTATCATTCAGTACAATAGGAATCTCCAAGTCATAGTGTGCTGGGGTCATTCTCAGATTATATAGTGCATAACACATTTTATAATCTTGTTACAGATATAAGTGTATGTATACTACAGGTAATTACAAGTCTGCTAAGATGAAGTCAGAAAACTTAGTATTTATTTTTGTTCTTAGTTTTTTTACAGCATAAAAGTTTTTGCTTTTTCTAGCAGAGGAATTCTGACTTCTCATTGAAAAACCGTAAACCAAGTTAATCAGGTTTTTTTCAGCAAGTGGAACTATTTTGGGCCAGAAATTGAGAGAAGGAGAAGAGGGAAAGGATGAAAAGCAAAGGCGGCAAGCCAAAAGCCCACAGGTGCCTTGAGATAGCTGATACACAACATATTCCAGCTGCAGCTACTGCATCACAACACTGGAAGTTTCAAGCTAACAGGACTTCAGACCTAGCAAATTGGCAGGAAAGAGGCAAACTCGTATCCCATCAGGTAACATTGTGGCTGTGATGTGAGCCCTAGCAGAGACACAAGACAGGGAAAAGCCTTCCAGCAGGCACCCAGCCACAGCCATGCAGCAGAACAGGACACACAACCCTCATGCCTCAGTTTCTCCACCTGAAGCAACAACACTTACCTACCTCACACCAGAGCACTGAAAAGGTTAACTCATGTGTGCAAAGTGATTTTAGAATGAAAACACATTTTATTTCTCTCCTTTCAGCAGTGGCAGTCAACCTCACGGAAATCTGAGTAGCCGGGAGCTTCCTATTCAGCCCGTTATAGGAGTCACGGTTCTCTTGCCAGCTCTGCATGACCCACTTCTCCACCCCGAGCCCACTGCAGTACTATTTAAATGTCGAGGAGTTTATCAGTATATAACTGAAATGTTAAAGGGGGAAGCATATTAGTGGGGACAGGAAAAGGCAAAATTTATGACATGTAAAAGGCACTGCTTACTCAGATGAAATTTATTATAGCCCATTTGAGTTAAAATATCACATATGCACGAGACCTTGATGAAACTGTAGTCCAGACGGGAGCAGAGAGAGGACTGAGTGAGCTGTGCTGTGCACTTGTGCAGAAAGAATTTGCTCCTGAAGCCTGGCAGGCAGAGGCGTAACCAGCTGCCTGTCTGTGTGTGTGTGTGTGTTCAGGGCCAGCATCAGCAACGTAAAAACAAAGATCCCTACGGCCCTGCAAATTAATGGGAGGAAGTGAATTGTGGAAACAAACCAACAAAGGAAGACATATCAAAGGTTTCAAATCTATTCAATATTAGACATTGTGGGGTAAAGGCACAATCAATCACAGCTGACTAGTGGCTAAGCCTGGCTCTTACTGCCTGCATGCACAGCAGGTAGCAAGACAAACTCAAGCCCTATGGATGCTTCAGGGGGTTCCAAGACAAAAACTTGAAAATTATTTCCACAGAAAGGGCTCTTCCACAGACTGTTTACAGGAAATGGGTTTAGTCTATTCCATCCCTTACACAGGGCAGTGTAACTTCCTGTAACTCAGGCACAGGTATCTTGCTGCTTATTTGCAGGTGAAGGAGTAGGACAGAAACTGGATTTCTATTTGATTCCATTAAACATGTAGTGGTATAAGCAGAGCGCAAGGAGTTTGGCCACAGCCTTTTCTGCTACAGCTGGCTACCCTAAAGGTGCCAGTGACTGACTAACCAAGACACATGAACACAACCCTGTATAACATGCACTAGAACTGGTCTTGTCTCTTCTTCATGCACTGCTGCCCCTGTGCCCTCTTGTCCATCTCTGACCAGCACAGGACTCTACAAGTGAAGTTTGCATTTACAGCCTGCTGCTGGCATTGCTGCTACACAAGTAAAGGCAGCAACATCAAAAGACATTATGCTAGCTCATTTCAAAAATTTTTTATTCCTTCAATTCCATCTTTCCCCTGTAGTTCACTTTGCAAATACAAGACATGCCTTGGGTTCAGTTCATACTGCTACTACGAGAAAAATGTAAAATATTGAATTTAGGAAGTTGTGGTTCAGAGTTCCTATTATCAATTGACTATGTCATCAAGAAGCATAATTTCTGATATGATTTATTTGCTATTTCTGGAAAGCAAGGTAGGTCTCTTCAGCATCAGTTAACCAGGAAGCCTGAAAGCAGCATGGCAACAGATGCATTATGGTTCTGCAGGCAGCTGAAGCTCAGAGACCAGCAATGGCAGTTGTCTTCACAATGACCACATCAACTGCTGTCCTGGTAATGCTTCTCCTAGAATTCACTGGCCTGCTCTAACTCATCTTGTCCAAGAAAAAAAGAAAAAGCTTTCCTCTATTTTTCATCTTTATTGAGAGAATAATTAAACCATAGACAGCTAGGACATAAATAAAGCAGGATATAAGTCCGTACAGAACACAAGACAGATGGTCAAGGACAGAAACTTGACTCTAGTTCTCATTTTGAAAAAAAGTAAAAGATTTTCAGAAAATCCATATGAGAAGCATCAAATCAATACACTGAGTATATCTGGCTTATGTCCTTTTATGAGCCTCATCCTTTATTAAAATTATAGGTTGATCTTTTGTTAGTGCTAAAGCAAGTAAGTCCATATATGCATTATTCTTCAAACAGTAAACACAGAGCAAACTCAAACTAAGAAATATATCATATTTGTAAATAGCATTAAAAATGCTGGGAACATATTTCTAGGCATCCATCTTGAATTCTCACTTCAGAAAGACTCATTTCTCCATATGTACACATATATATGATTGCAGGTATGGTTAGAGCTCTAACACACAGGACAGTGTAATCCTTTCACCCTTTGTCCATTTTAAGGCACATTTTTAGCCTTACTGCTCTAGATACTGTCTGCAACTAGAAAAAGTCAGTAGGCAGAGGACTTTCCACTAGGTATCTCTCTTGAATTAGTTTGACCTGCTACATACAAACATCTTACATGGCAATATTATTTGGTAAGCAATGCTGCCTCTCTGGACAAGCACTACGATACCATTTCAAAATGCCCATGAAGGGACTAGGTGTCTGATGCCTGGCCACACATGAGCCTGGGGGCACTGCCCTTAGCACTGCAGTAAAATGAACAGCTCATTACTGGACTTCAAATTTTCAGCATACCTTTTAAATTCACCGAAATAAGGAAGTGCCTCTAGATAAGCCAAGGAGTACACACAGACTCACAAAAAGTAGATGCTATGATTGTGCTAACAAGACAGAAATAGCAGCATGACCGAGACCCAAGTACACGATATGACACGTGCAGCTGTCTAAATAGCTCTGCTGCCAGTGTCACTGCATGCTAATGGCATTCCCTTCTGCTTGGCCTCATCTCTCCACTTTACACAAGACCTTAAAAATTCAGGCACTTCCAGCTCCACCTAGACTGAACTACTGCCTACTTAAGCAAATAGGAAAAATAGCCACACAACTAGTCAGGATTTCATTCACTTTAGAAAGGATTCCATACTGCTTGGATCACGTGGCAAGAATTCTTGTATATATCTCTTGTGTCTGGAGCATTAAAAAAATGGTGGAAAATTTTTGTTTTCTTTCCATCTGTATGAAGGTCTTTTTCAAAGGAAAAGTGGTAGGAAATAAAAGGCATTTACATCTCCTGTACATCAATAATCAATGCTATATACTGAAAACATCTAAAAAGTAATCTCTGTTTACCTGTCATCACCTTAAGATGTTTTACTGGAGAAATTACTTTCTGGTGAAGTACTGCATGAATTTTCTGCACTCCTTTTATGTCTGAAATGTCTTAGAACAACTTTAAGCACATGAACATGAGTTAGAAATATCCAAAATTATTTACCAGTCCAGCATAGGTATGCCATGGTGCTGTGATGTCTCAATTTTAAAACCTTGCCTTAATTTCAAGGGAAGAAAAACACACTTCCTTTAATTTGATATTTACAATCTTATACCACTGTAATCTCAGCAACTCTGCCCCTTCAGCTCTTTCTTCATAGAGCCCATGCAACCAATAAGATATCACGCGCTAAAAATACCAGCCAGAAGACCTTTCTTCTCTAAGTGATTATGTGTCCCTACAACAGACATCACTCAATGCCAGCAAAATCCAGACCAAATCATTTTAACAGGTTTTGTGAGCGTACATATTTCTGTGAATTTTGGATGCCATCACGTGAACTTGGACATAGGCTTCAGTTTCAGATTCTAAACTAGAACAAAATTTTAGACAGACCAAGACAATGGGAGAAAAAAAAAAAGCTAAGCTTATTTGTGATTGGATTGTGGCATCAGAGTATTAGAAACTAGATAAATACAGTAAAATACACACCATTTCTCCACTAACCAAAAAGAAGGCAGCTAAAACAGAGAAGTGTTAATAAGTGCTAGCATCAGACTTTTTTAGTGAAATGCAAGTCTTTTCTGGGTCTGTTGCTGACCAGATGGGCTCTGCTGTGAACAATAAACAGGACAGCTCACACCACAGGCATCAGTGATCAGACATTATGGGCAATCAGTCACCAAAGAGCACAACCTGGCACTGCTGAACCTTCTCCTAAAATGACTACTCGGCCAATAGAAAGCATCTTCTCAAAACTAGTACAATCTTGGGTGTAGGACTCCAGTCCTCCAGCAAGCTCTTGTATATATGAATGAAAATATAGATGGTCAGCCCTGTAAACCAGGGCTTTTGACCAGCTTTAAATTCTCTTCAGAACATATTGTTGTCTCAAAGGAAATAAAACATAGACATCAAAAGCAATGCAGAAAATCACTTACCAAAAACAAACATCTCTTTGCCAACATATTGATAAAGCACCAAATGCACTCAGAGCCCATAAAAATCCAGAGGGTTGAAGGTATAAAGACACTTAAAAAAAACCCCAAAACAACCCTCAAACCAAGGTACTTTATACGCGGCTTAAAAGGGAACCATATATATAGACATACATGCCATTAAAGACTGAGCTGTTCTATCTTGGGCAATTAGGAAAAAAATCATCTTGATGCTTGCCAGCCTAATACAAAGATCAGAGCCCAAGATTCCTGCCTAGCCTCAGATGCAGGAAAAATTTATATTCCCTGCAGGGAGATCACAGTCACCTGGGCATTGCCCCATTTAGGCTGCTGGCCATGCCATGCACCTGGGCAGGAAGGCCAGGGTGAGCGTGGAGAAAGGCAAGTTTGATGGAAATATTCAACATCTGTGCAAATTAATGAGTTCAACTTAATTATCTCCCAGCAGAAAGATTAAACAGGGCGCAACTGGTGATATAAAATCATCTTAATGGATTCCACTGCTTGAATCCACCACTCATCAAGGTGAATTGATTTTTAGACAGTGGAAATCCAAACAACTCCCATGAGAAAGCAACACAATTCCCACCTCAATGAAATGCATTGTAGTAGTTACATATAAAATGCAATTTTTCAAGAAGGAGAGTCGATTATTTCTTTGCCTTTCATTTCTATAGGAGACCTGTGAATTGCTGGTCTTATCCAACAATGCTGAAATACCAGCACGAACTGCAGATGGAAAGTGTACAAGTGTACTAGGAAGAGTGTTCGGAAAAAACTCAAAAGTGCACTTTTTAATAAAAGCTGTAGCCAAGTATTATGCACACTCTTATATCAAGCAGGACTTGTAGCATATTGTTAAATTCTTTATAATCCCAACCTTCCAGAAATAAATTTGCAAGTATGCAAATACCTTTAATTTCAGACAGCGATTAATTTATATTTAATATGATGTTCCCAAAGCAAATATTCCAAATTTTGCTGCTAATTTTGAGTATCCAACTGAGCTGCTTCAAGTGTACCTGAATTCAGGATGTGTTACAAATGCTTTGCAAAGTTTTCACTTGGGCATGGACAATTTTCGAGCAAAAATCACTACTGAGCTCAAGGAAGCCCTGACTTCAGAAAAAAAAGACGGTATGTTTTAATTAAAAGATCTCCACTGTTGTGCAAAACTAATCCTCATCTTTTCACATGCATGTGAAAGGATTCCTACATAACTACACAAAATATAATATAATGTTTTGAATAAGCTTTTTTGCCATGACCTCTGAAGACACACACAGCTTCAACTATTTCCACTTAATTTCATCAGAAGAAAGTATAAAAAAAAGAGAGAGAGAGAGAGATGAAAATAACTTATCTAGACCAGAGATGCTGCCTGACGAGTCCTATCTCAGAACTGATTAACGTCCTGACAATTTGCCAAAAAAGGTCCCATTTATCTGCTCAGAGGGCAAGCAAACATTGTGAGAACCACTGGTATCTATGCAAGGCAGCCACAGACTGAGTGGTCATCAGGTGTTAAGTAGCAACTGACATTTTAAATGACATCCAAGGGCTGTCAGCATCAAAGGTTCACTGAACTGGAGAAACTGAAAGAAAGGCAAAGGGAAGGGAGAAAATGAAATATGCCTCCTCAGTGGCAGTTCTGTCTGTTTAATTTTATTTTTGCTAATCGATACCATAACAATAAAGCATTTCCAATATTGGTTTTCTGCAGTAATTCTTCATTAAATCATACTTGCGTGAAAGGAAATCAAACTTGCCTAGCTTTAGAATGAGTCGCTAATCCAGGTGACATCAAAGACTGAAACAGAAGGGGGGGAACAAAAAGAAAAGAAGAAAAAAACACCCTGTTCAATGTTAAATACCTAACAGGAGATGACAAATCAAATGGGAATTACTGTGGTAAAAACATAATTAAAAACTTGATTGAAGTTAAACAGAATTTACATAACACTGCAAATTAACTTTACGCTGAAAGTATTCACTGGGAAAGCAATAAAAAGGCATTTCATTAGTAATCTATATTTAAACAATATGTACAATAGGGTTGTTCTAATGAGAAATGTAGGGGGTTTAATAACAGCAGTTTCCAATGGCTGCCAAGAGACACTGCTATCATGGAGATTTCTGCACATAAACAAACAATCTTTGGCAACACCATGTGCGGATTGTAGCCCTGAGATGCAGCACAAGTTGGTGCCCTACAGCTTCTTGTTACAAATTAGCTGCCTTAAAAAAAACACTGCTACACAGCCCTGGGCTGCCCATTTATATTGGGCCTCCTCGCTGTGTGAAAGCAAACCCTGATTTCAGCAGCACCAGGATTTCTGTTCCAGTTTTCCTTCTTAAAAATGCATTATGTTTTCAGAAATACATACACATCTGTTGCTATGACATTTCATTCCTATTTCTTATGGGACACAAACTATTTGTGATAGCGATGCAATCATTAAGTCACATAACAATGAATTACTGGTAAAATAGTAGTAATACTAAAATAGTAATAAAAGCACATTAAATATGAACTACCCAAAGGTAGCTCCAAATACTAATGACAAAACACATATATAAGAAATAAACTACTAAAATCCCAAGACAGAAAATTCCTACAACACATGATGAAGAACATAAATTCAGTTTATCTCAGACTTCAGAAAGATCCCATTTCCCTAAACCACTTCTCATTTCTTCCTTATATATATCAGTCAAAGATGTTTTAGTCTTTTTCAAGGCACAGACTCTTCACAAATTCTGCTGAAAGTTTAACAGGCTTGTGTCAACAACCCTGTTTGGTCATCTTTTATAAATAATCCAATTGACTCCTCAGGTCACCAAACTATAATCTTAAACTCATGTCATAAAATGAATGGTGCGGTTCACATCAGTACTGTTTCCATATTTTTGCTTTTAAATCAAGTGGCAAAGTCTATAATTTTAAAAAAGGATTAAGCTGCCTTAATTGCTACTCATTGCCATTTCTGACAACAATTGGAGTTTTGATACTTCCATGGCAGTTTGCTGCCTTTTTCTACAGAAAACACTTTACAAAGTCCAGCTCAGGCAACAATGACTCTGAAAGAAAAATAATCAACCAAGAGAAGAAAATGAAACAAAATCTTTGTCACATTCTTGCTAACATTCTGGTGGACCTTTGAGCTCACACAACTATTTTTATACCTTTCCCATAAATATCTGCGGTTCTGATACCATAAAGTTGTACAGTAATCCTTTGAATATCGTGGGAGTTGGTTCCAGAAAGATGCCGTGATAAGTGAAATCTGCAAAGTATCAATTCATACGTATGTAACTACAGGCCACCCTCAGCAGGAGCAGCAGCGAGCAGAAGGGGAGGGCTCCACGCAGCAGTTTGGTTAATACCTATACCTTTGAGACAGTGTTAAAAAGCTTCCCCATCAGTTTAACTTTTGTAATACTGTGTAAGTGAGTGAGCTATGGGTGGCCCCCGAACCAGGAGCACATGCTGGCGCTGCTACCCCGCCCTCCCCATGGGGCAAACGATGGGGGGAAGGCGGAAAATATCTTCCCAGGGAACGAAACCACGACGTACTGAAGCCATGACAGGTGACCCGTGAAGTAGCGAGGGATTACTGTATGTAGTAAAACAAAGGAAAACCTACAAAAGCTAGATTTGTTCTGTGTCTTGGCATGATAAACATCAGAGAGCTGCATATGAAAAGAGGGATTGGATACTATGAAACTGATATTGAAATCGATGCTACCTTTGAATGCACTCCAGAACATTAAGAGTAGAAGACTTGATTCCTTTGCTTGACATGTTTTCACCTTATATGCAACTTAAGTGAAATGGCTGCAAGCCAAGTGATTTATTTCCCAAAGTGCCGCAAATACAAGCCTCAAGAGCAGGAATCAAGGGAGATGCTCTACAGACTAACCTGGAGCCTGTACAGTAAGGAGCTCTTCTGAGACATGGGAAACGGATTACAGGCTTTCTGATTACCACAGGACTACTGCATTCACTGAGAGACACTCTACAGACAAACATCCCATGTTTGTGGATCTGTGCATTAGGAATCAAGATTTTTATTTTTCTATGCCACTAAAAAGAAAAAAAAATAAACTATATAAGTGCCTGAAACGTTTTCTTATCAAGTTGAGTTTGTTTTTGGTTTTATGTCAGTAAAAAATAAACCAAGCAAATGGTGTTTCATCCTGTTTTGGCTGCTGAACATCATTTAAAAAGATATACATAGAGATTATTTTTCTCACATTTGTTTAAAGTTTCATAGATAACATTTGCTGAACACTTAAACATCAAGCCAGTTTTACCCTTCCTGTCCAAAATCCCCCAAACTATAGAACTATTTCTCTAAAACATGTATTTTTATAAAAACCCAATACAAACCAGACCACTCTATCTTGCCTAAAGACATAAATACCAGTGTCAGCTCCACAAATGGGCTTTTTTGGAGTAGAAAGGAGATGATCAGCTTACGAAGTTGATGACACTTGCTAACCCATGTTAACTATGATGAAAGGCAAGCTCAAATACGATATTATAAAGATAAGAGAACTACCTAGAAGAGAACATCACATTTAGTCCAGCAGCCACTCAGGAAAAAAGTATATATGACATTAACCCAACAATTGAGCAAGTGAGTTAAACTACCGGAGAAGCAACACAACCGTCCACAGAACACTGTCACATATAACTTCCACATTTAAAATATTTCATGTATATTGTTGCATCCAAAAAATGAGACATTATTCATGTGAGATGTACATATCCCATAGGTTTTCCATGGAATTGAACAAATGAAGGTCACTCTCCATTCTGACCTCCGGAGACATACATCCATTCTGCAATTACATCAAATTGCAGAAACAGTCACAAATGGAACCCTTTAGAGGTAAGAGGGAGAGGGACACAAATCTTTCAAAATACAGTATATACACCCTGCATTGCGACCCCTCCATTATGACCGCACGGATTTGCAAGGAAAATTCCTCTCAATTCGGTTTCAGGCATTTGTGAGGGTCCCCAACCGACACACACGCGGGGCCTCTGCTCTGCCAGCGCTCCCTGTGGGGCAGGACTGGCTCAGCCCCATGGGGAGGGCCAGGAGTCACGCTGTCCCCTGTTACTCTAAGCGCAGCCCATGGGGAGGAGTCAGAAATGCTCCCCAGTAATCCCAATTGGCCGGGGATGGAGCAAAGGGCGTGACCTGCATGCATATTAATGATCTGCACATATTTGCAAATTTGACATTCTGCGAGAGCTCTGACATGACCCATTTCTCGCAAATGAGGGGGTATAACTGTAGTTGGTAAGTCAGGAAAGGTGCACAGAAAATAACATTACAAACCTCACCAGAATCGTGTTCCTGGTGGAACAGATCCTACCCAGCTTGTTGTGCCAAGGCTGGATTTCTCCAACTGGCAGAGAAAGGCAGGAGGAGGCACATTGTTCTCAGGCTTGCCCAGGGGCAATGACCTCAGGAGAAAGGATTTGCCCTATCAGTTCCGAGAAGAGCACAGATACACTAGAAAGTAAACTGCACTTGGTGCTTTTGCTTTTTTAATATGGAGTATTTATACTCAAGAGAATGCAGCTCACATGCAGTACTGACCCAGGATGAAGAAATTGCACTTGCACTACAGTGGATATAGAGAACGCACGTATTTCTAAAAGCTTTTTGTATTCTAGCCTTAGTCTGTACCCTACAGACAATATAAAATCAAAAGGGGATGCTGGATTTTGAGGCAGAATGACTTAATGAGAGCTCGCAGCATTTCCTGGTCTGCGCATGCCCAGGGCGACTCTGCCGCCTGGCAGGGTGGGACTGGCCGACACTGGGGGGCAGGACTGCCATACCCTGCAGAGCAGGGCAGGGTGCCCAGGGACTGCCCAGAATCCCTCCCTTATGAGTGTTGTAAAGGTGACAAGGTGTTAGTGCTTTATGACACCTGCTTGCCACGAGGCCACAGCAGGTCTCCCTCCACCGGGCACGTCCGTCCTGCAGGAGGCCTGTCATGGCATTCCACCCCCTTCCTTGGCTGGCCCGAGAGCAAGGGGGGGGCTGTCTGCTCTCAGGCCAAGGACTGTGGGGAGCATGGTGAGGGGCTGCAGGTCAGGCCAGGACAGAGGTGTTCATCTGGGGAAAGACTCTGTAGGGAGATGGGATATGCCAAGAGAAAAGCAGGACACCTTGTGTGTGCAGAGGAGACTTGGAAAGAGGCTGCCCTGTCCCTGGGGCAACAGAAACTGCCTGAGGAGCCCCAGGGACCATTACCTCCTGCTGCCCTGGTGAGCATGGCTGGCACTGGGTTTTCAGGAGCTGCCTAAGCTGATGATCTCCTGAGCATTCCAGACACAGAATCACTGTTCCCTTGCTGGTCTGAGGGCAGCCAGCCCCCCTCCTGCTCTTGGGCCAGCCAGAGAAAGGGGTGGAACACTGTCACAGCAGTGGCCCTGGGTCAGGCACGGGACAGTCTCATTGCTTCTCCTAGCAGCAGCACTGCCCAGGGCTCGGTCCCAGTGGTGGTGCGCACCACCGCGGTGCTCCAGCGCCACTTCCAGCTGGGGAATGGTCCCTGCCTGGGGGTTGGTCCCTGCCACCACCACTCCCAGAAGCTGTGCAGTCCCTGCACGGCCACCCCAGGGATATCCCGGAGACTCTCTAGGTGATGTCACAGGATGGTGCCAGGAATGCCCCCCAGTGCTTCAGGGCTGAGGGGGGTGGGGTGACAGGCATGGCTTATTTACATATTCATGACCAGACTATCTTCTCAGATCAGGGGATTTGCAGCAACTGAGGAGACCGAGCCCCCGCAAACTTCGAGGTATTACTGTAGGCTGTCAAGCCATACATCTGAAGGCAAAGGTAAACTTTCCAAAAGTGTAGCAGAAATTGAAATCTAGATGTTACTGAACTAGACCCTGAATGAGACAGAGGGACTTTTGTCCAAAACATGGCCAGGCTCAGCATGGTATCCTAGAATGAAGTAAAAGCTTCGTTCTTCCTTGTAATGCAAGAGCTCAGCACAACTGCTTCAACGCAGCAGCCATGGCAGTCAGAGACACAATTTAGGTGAAAAACTGGAAGTGCAAACTAAACAATTCTGCAATTTTTTTCACATGAGGAGGAACAATGCTCTAGCTTTCAGACATGAAGCATTTAGAAATATACTATCTGTTGGTTTAGAGTCATTTGCTGGATGCTGTTGGCAAAAGAAGCAAACTGATCTTGCATAGTGAATTTGTACCAAAAAATTCTATTAAAACCCCTCAAGTTATGGGTTAGAAGTAGTGATAAAACCCCAAATCTGCTCCCGTGGAAGACACAACAATCTGTATCCTCACTTGAAGATGTGTTGCAGAGCTAAATTTTTTTTTTTACAGGAAAAAATCACTTGCCAGATTTTATACAAGAAAACCAAAAAGCAATGTCATCTTTGAAGCTGCTAGTCACTGTAAGAGAAAGAGAGAGAGAGAGAGAGACCCCACTGCTTTTAGCTCACCATACACAATGTTTTTGCTGTCTCCCCAGCCCAGCCTTGGAATTTACAGCCACCTCCAAAACTGTACTCTATCCTGTCATTAAGTTCCTTACTGGTTATGAATTAGCTCTGGAACTTTTTTATGCATACTCTTTGTGCATCTATACACATGAATGCATGCATATTGTGTGGATTTATTTCACACAACACTTGCAATAAAAATATGTGTTAAGGATGAGCCAGAAATCTCTAGTAAATGCTCTCTTCCAACTTCCAGCAAACTTACTGGAAATAACATCAACTCAGTAGTCTTTGGCAAGTGAAAGTATGAGGTAGTACATGTTACTAATTCAAAAGGTCATCTATAAATCTAATAACTATACTTAATTTCATATAATAAGGTCAGAATTAAATTCTATACAGTTCTGTATTTGAACAGATTATAGCCTCAGTAATTTATTTAATGTAAGGAATAATACCACAACATTAATTACCTGCAAACACCAAACGTGCACAGGTTTTAACAGTGTGCATTGGAAGCTATTTTAGCTAGTGCACCCACACCTGGGTTTTTTTGCTTTTTAATGACAATCTAAAAAAGACCAACTCTCAAATTCTAAACCTAATGATTTCTTTTAGTACTCTAAGTCAAAATAAACACAATCTAGTTGAAAAGCTAAATAATTTCCAGTTGTGAGAGAAGAGGAAGTGAAAATTGTACCTGAGGTTGCAGACAGTGACAGAACCAGCTTAGAGCAACACCACAACAGGCAGTTTGCATAAAAACTAAAGCTGAGCCAAAGAATTCTTACGAGACATTTCTACACAGTTATATCTCCACAGTGCATTGCCATGATCCAGTGAGAGGTCCTCTAGTTTTAGTATGGGTGTGACAGAAGAAGGGGCTATTTATCCCATAATAATCCTGGTTTCCCCACCTCTAATCTGCAGGCCAGGCTGACAAACCAGAACTGACAGAAACGCCACATGAGATGATGCAGATTTGGTATTTAAAAAAAAAAAAAAAGCCTGCACCATTAAATATCAGTTATGAGGGAATACCTGGAGACCCACGAATGCAAGACAAGGCAAAACTGGGAAAGATCTATTGCCTCCCAGCCTCAAGTCCAGGAATTGCAAGCTTTGACCCTATGAGCCCACAAAGTCATATCCAGATCCATTTGTTTCCATGTTTTCAGTGACAAGTTGAAAAAAAAATACATCCCTTCCCTTGCATTTGGCATAGCAGTTAGATATTTAAAAGATCTGAAAAATTCATCCAACATCCACAAAATCACTCAACTTTGATCCTAACTTGGAAGTGGAGAAGAAAGTGTTCTAGCTGGTATACAACATCCCACTAGCACAATGCTGCCATATCTCTGTTGTTCTCATGAAGCAATCATGGAACTGAATTTTTAAAAAACCCATGATACATCAAGCAATTCCTAGCAATGGCTTAATTTTCATCCAGGACAATAATAACAAAAAAAAAAATCCCAATTTTGTTTTCCCCTGCTATAGAAAAGCTAGCCAGAAAGAAGCCTCAGCCCCAGCAGAAGACGCATTTGTGCAATGGAAACCACAGAAGGTCCATGTGGGCTGGAGGCGAGCAGATAGGGCAGGGTGGGATGAGAGTGGCGATTCAGGAGTGGGGAGAACAATCTGGCTGGGGTTTAATAGACTGAGATCAGGTCTGGACAGCACAGCTGCAATTTATAAAAGTTGAAGCAGGTTAGCACTGCCAAATTCCATGCAATTAGAACCACTGGTGCCCTCGGATCCCGGGTGAGCGCCCAGACAGAGGTGCAGCAATGGGGGAGATCTGTAACCATTCTAAATACAAGTATTAAGTATTTTAACTCTCATGAGGCGCGGAAAAAAAAGGCAGAAGAGAACCCATACCTGTAATTAAGACATTAAAAAACCCCCCATGTTACACATTTTAGCTATCTCCACAAACTCCCTTTCTTGCTCTATCAGTCCCCTGCTGAATCATCCAAATTCCAGTCTCCAGCCTTCGCTCCAAAGTTCAAGACAAGTTCCCTCAAAATTCTTGTTCTGAATTCCTTTTTTAAAACAAAAGCTTGTAATTGTCTTCTTTGCTACAGAACCTCCCAGAGCAGAAGTAACATTTTTAGATAACATCTGTATATCCCCCCTTAGCCTCCATAATCATCTTAATTTTCATTTGGTTTAAAAATTTTCTCTGCTATAAAGGAGCTAGCACTGTCTTTTCACCTTCTTTAACTTATCTCCATTTACTGTTTAACCTCCTATTCTATATCACCCAGCAGGCAGCTGACCCCCTCCTGACTCATCTGCAGCTGTGGGGGTTGTGTGGAGGAGGTCCACCATGGCTGGCTTTCAGAGCTTCAGAGTGCTCCCACTAACCCTTATTGCAATAAAAATTTATGGTCCAGGTGATGGTGCCACAGGGTCTGCCAGAACAGCTTTAGTAAGAAGGGTTTGCTCATCACCCAGCACAGAGGGTATCTGCCGTGGAAAATGGCAGCATTTACTGGGATGTGTGAGACTGCAGGAGGTTCCCCACTCTACGCATCCAAGTATATCTCTTTTTCTTCCCACTGACACGGATTATATTTTAGCAGAAGTTCCTATGACCACATCAACAGGTGACAAACGACCTCTGGAACTTAAAATAGCGAAGAAGTCCATGTGTAGTACAGTATGAGCTTCTTTTGTCTCTGGAGCACTGAAGAAACAGGGCATGGATTTTATATACAACTTCACCTAGAGAGCACAGCTACTTCAGTTTTATCAGATGAGGTACAGCTCCTGCATGTATGGCTGTGTGGACCCTCAGCTGCCTCAAGAACATTGGCCATAAACCCAATATGAAGGTGGTGCCCACCAAGCACTGCCATTCTCACTTCCCCCCTTGCATCCCCTCGTAAAGGCATCACTTAACTAGAGCAGGAAGGATCACCCCATGCTCTTGCCCATCTCTGTGGCAGGCTAGAAATCCGTCTGTCCACAGGAATGCCTTTTCCTATGACCCATCTCCAAGCACAAAGTAGAAAATGCAACCTTGATAATGTACCAGGCAAACACAGGAGAGGAAGTGTCTACTTGCTGCCCTGGTGAGCAGCCCCACCACTTTCTCCCAAAGGGGCTTTCTGTTGCTGTCTACTACACTCTGCAAATGGGCAAGTGCCAATTTCCACTCTGTCAGGACTAGTAAATTTGTTTGTAATTCCTGGTTGGTGGAAAGAGAATAACAGGCTTGTTCCTGAAAAGCCATGGGTTGGCAGTACAAAGCAGCAAACTAGGAAGCTGCTTAGAGCAGCACTGGATCCATCAGGCTGGGCTGAGATTATACCTCTGCAAAGCCATGAAACAGCTTCTGTAGAGGAGAGCCATCATTCAAACAACAGCCTGAGATAAACCACGATCTGATGACTGTCACAGTCCCTTTGACATCAACACTTACCATCTCCTAGTGCTTACAGACTAATCAGTTTAGCCTTCCCAAATGACTGCATACAAGGCAACTGCTCATCATGACTTGCAGTTTCTTAAAGCCTCCCAGAGCAGACACCCAGGGCTCTGTTATTTCCTCCACTCCTCTGTTTCAGACTGCTCAAAAGAGGAAACAAGAAAAATACATTAATCTGTACAATTCTTATGTCATTCTCATTTCCAGGGAATGCTCAGGATTTGATTAGCTATTTTTTCAAGAACAGCCTTTCATATAATATCAATAGTTAACAGCTACTACAGTAACACTTAGTTAATTTAAAACAAATAATTACAGACAATATTTAAAAAATACTTATATTACCAAATTTTATACAGGTTTTCTCAGGCACTGAAGTTGATATACTCGTAATATACAGTCTTGCTTAATGTCTAACTTTTTTTTAATAATTAAATTATATGAATAGGCTTCTTTGATTGCTAAGAGCATCCATCATTAAGTACTGGGGCATATCTTTAGGCATAATTGTACTACTGAATTCATCAGCTGCCTAATCATGATTCATTTTGCATCTATTTCTGCTAATTAGAAACAGAAAAACTCCTAACAACTTTCACATAACTACTGTATTTGTTCTCTACAAAGACATGAGGCTAATTTACCAGTGATTAGCTGATTATCTAGTTTTGTAGCTGTCACTATGCAAAGATCAGCACCCAGAGCCATCAGGAAAGGCCAAGCAAAGTCTGTTGCCCCTTACCTGCTGTCATCCGCACTTGTCTGAGACAGGCAGCAAGGGTGACAGCCTTGGCCATGGGCTGTGCACACAAGCTGTGATGGCTCCACAGCTAGTGGGGATAAAGGACAGACCCTCGGGGGAAAACCTCTCAGTTTCTGTGAGTGCTTAGCCAGCTACTACATGACCCAGTGGGAGAGCAGAAATCTGCTGGCCACAAAAAATATGTCAGGGGCACTGCATAGAGCGAGAGCTCAGGGTGTTATCCAGCCTTGCAAGACTGTCTGCTACAAGTTGGAAAGTAACTCAGTGTGTTCCCACTGCCCTCACCGTTTCGCCTGAAGTCCAGTATGATGTAGACTGCAGCAGCATCCCCTCTGCTTAGACCCCTGCTAACACCAAATTCTTTTGCTTTCAAAGCAAAGCTGTCAGCATTTAAAGATTTCTGCTTTTCCAAGGGAGAAACCCAACCAACTCTCAGAAGCAGAGGAAGAACTGCCTCAGGTACCACCTAATCCCTCTAGGCACATGTGCCATGCTGAGAGAAGAACCCAACCAAAACTGCATCCCCACTGGCTACCCAGACCCCCAGGGTGAACTCCTGCACTCCAGAGGTGATGCAGAGCAGCCCTACAAGGAGCAGCTTTTTTCCTTCCTTCTAACCCAATTATGCTTAATTGAGAGATCAAATAACCTGAGAAATGTAACTTCAACCTGTGCAATTTTCATGAATTTTCACCAATTTCCATGCAGAGTTGTTGCCAACCTTGTCCTGGTTCCAGAAGTACATACAGTACAAGCAGCTGTTAAAGCTAGAATGAACAAGGGTAACACCACCAACATTAATTTTGTAGGCAAGTGCTGTTTAGCCTTCCATAAATTTTCTATTAGAGTATTAATTAGAGACATTACCACTCCCAAACCCTCCACTCCCTGCAGGGGACAGCAGGATAGGCAAATTATTTCCACAGGCAGGGACAGGCATTTAAAATCATTATGGCACCTTGGATTATTGTCGCTACATATTTCAAAAGTAAGAGGAAAAAACCAGCATAGTCATATTCACTTTTGATAACAGATGAGGAATCACTTGTAAATACTCCTTTCTTGACCAAACATAGTAACATCCTCGAACAGGAGAGAAGGTAGGAAGAAGATTGCGCTTCAGCTGTGGAAAGGCGTGAAGTCATCTGCTTTTGAAATAAACTGGACAGAAAGAGACAGTTGGGTATTTCATGAGGTGCAAGGGACACTCATTTCAATATTAGCCTGATTCCTGGACTGAAAACTACACTCTATATACAGAAAAATATGTTGTAGCATATATACAAAAGATTTAGCTATTTTTGAAAACCTTATTCCCCCAGTTGATTGCTCTTTCTTTTGAGAAACTCCAGGGTGAAAATCTAGATTTGACCTCTCTGAAGAACTGATTCTAGACCTCTGCTTTTCTCTCCCAAAGCTACAAAACATGTCTTTTGCTATGACTGAAAGCGATTTGCATCTCAGGAACAGCATGTACAGCCTCTTCCCAGCAATCGACCAGGAGAGTTTGTCCTGGGACACAGCACGTAAGTACCATGCCTGAGGCACATTTATAGGGCTATCACCAGATACATTTATTGCGTGATAGTGGACCCAAACACATTATGGTCAAACAATAACTCTACTCTGTTTCCTCACAACATGTAATCCTGTACTACTTTTGAAGGCATTACAGACTCTGTCCCAATTGAATTCTTCATTATGATGCACTAAATTACACACTTAGACATATAACAGAGAGAAAAGAAGTCATTTACCTGGGCAGATCTTTTGGAAGTGGAATTTAAGGAGTAGGAAAATCATTTACCATAAAAAGAGAACCCTATGAAGAAGTGCATGCATACACAACTCTAACTTGATACACCAGAAAAGGTGCAACTGAGCATAACTCTCTGAGGAGGACCTACCAAACAGTGCATAAAGCTAAGTGTAAGCATGGACACATCCTTAGTGGACTACAGAGAAAACACTATTTACAACAGCAATTTATTGCTCCATAGGTAATACTGTTGCAGAAAATAGTTTCACCCTAACAGAATAAAATCAACTGACATTTGTTCTATACACAAATATCGAGACAACTGAAAGGCACAGCACTAATTCTGAACTTCATTAAAATGTGGAATAAAGCAGCACGCTATTCATAAAAGCCGACTTCTTTGCCTCCGCTTGACACAGTGCAAGTTTAAATGTGAAGTATTAACTGAAAATTAAAGATTTTGGCAGCTACCATTTGTTTAACACCCCACTCAAATGTGTTCAAAAAGACAAAATGCAGAAGTACAGGTTTTCATCAATATTTACAGAAAAGAAGTGCCACAAACACTTCAGACAACATGTATTTACAAAACATGGTACACTGATACGATTAGCCTAACTAAGGATTACAATTTTACTTTAAAACTATAATAATAGATAATATCTTGGGTATCAACTAGAGAACACAGAAACAGTCTCAGTAAGTTTATGGCTGAAGGAATAATGACTAAATTCTCATCAACTGAGAGCAGATTGCTTATAGATTTTAAATCAGATTTTCTCCACACAATTTATTCTATGAAAATCCAGAGCATTTTTGAAACTTTAATTTAGAGACATAAAACAACAACTGACCTATAACTTCCTATGCTACACCACACACTGCAGTTTAAAGGTACTGATTTATCTGATGAATGGGGTATACACATTTTTGCTCAAGTGATTGACGCTGATTTGTGGGTTGCAGAGCCATGTGGAAGTGCTGGGCTGAAGCAGAGGAAGAACACTTTTGGTACATGGATCAATTGAACTGAAATGTTCAGGGTTCAATAATGTTTTTCTACATTAAAGCCAAGTCAATGAATGGTCTAGATGCAGGAAATGAGGATGTTAGACTCTAGCTAATTTATTACATAAATTACAGCACACTTTTGCACCTGCAGCATTTATCCACAAAAAAGCAATTAAACCATTGGATATTCTTCCCAAATTATTTTGATAATAAACACTCCAGGCAAAGGCAGCCAGCTCCTGGGTACTAATATGGCTCCTACAATGACAAAGAAATCTTGAAGGTGCTTGAATATAAACCACAGTGAAAAACTGAATATTGTTTACATCAAAAACGCCTGACAGGTTTGCTTTATTTCCTCTGGATTAGCTAAAATGTGTATTTCTAACTGGAAGCAATTTGACAAGGTACAAAGTAAACACATTTTATTTAATACAATATATAGCTCATATATAAATTCAACATCAATTCAGACATGAATTTAAAATCACAGTATTAAACACTATGTTCCTGACTTGCAGCAGAATAATACAGATTCTTGAATTTTGCTGTTCCTCATAATCCCAAATGTTGTAATAATAGCTAGTTAAAAAAATATGTCAGCAAAGAGATACAATTTTAACATCATCAATAAGCATGTATTTTAGAACTATGTGAGATATCTGAAGACAGTTGATCAGAAGTAAGATATTCATTAACATTTTATTACGGTATTCCTTAGTGGAAATAATTTCTGGTTAATATCATTGTACAATTACAAATTGTGGAACAGTGTTGTTAGATATTATAATAGATGAAAAATAACAATTTAAACTTCAAGAATTTTGACAGTAACATTTCATGTCACAGCATATTTCTTAATAGCCTCATTTCATTAAAATGACAATGTTAAAACTATAGGATTCTTCAACAGTCATGTCAAATGCGAAAACTGTGAAAGAAATAAAAAACCCACACTCTGAACTTAGATAAAGTTTTCTTCTCTTTGCTATTGAAAAGTGAAATACATACACAATTAGAATATCTACTTCCTATTTACTAAGCAATTTTTCCACACCTTTCCGGTCAACTATCTCAGAGGTACTAACTCTTTTGGATATTACATTTGTTAGTGATGGACTGAAGTCAGTGGCAAAATTCCTACAGCAACTTAATGGGGCCAGAAATTTGATTCTTAACATTCATAATCTCCTGTCTTAACTTTCTAAGTGGCAAAATCATTCCCAAGAATGAACTTCTTTTCAAAAGTGGTTGACATCCTCCCACCCCAGAAGCAACAGAGTTTACAACACACAATCACATATGGTGCTCAAACCTCCCTGTCATCTGAAATCCAACAATTAATAGTTACAAAGGGTTTTTGACAAGACCACATTGCTGAAATGCATTATCAACTCAGATTTTTATAATCCCTTGGAATGCATGTTTGAATTGTGAAAGAGAGCGATCACAAATGCACACATTTTTCAGGTCTCCAAAAGTTATACTTCATGGTATATCTCAAATCCCCTACATTTAGCAGGAGAAAACAATTAAAGAGCTGTGGAGAATAACAAGGATTAACATATATGCTCTTTATTTAATCAGACTGTGTTCTGTGAGGGGTTTTTTGCAGCAATTAGTTCCAGCCTATGAAAGTCTAAGACATCGACACTGCATTTTCACATTCTCATTGCCAAACCAGACACCATATTCCGAGCTCTTCATTTCTAAATCAATTTCACTTCCAAATATATCCTGTCATGCGTGCACACAGAGGGCACACACATGTAGCCCTCCACCTCTGGCTCCACTCCTGTGCCAGACAAGGGGAAGGATCTGGCTGCACATGAACACTTCCAGTGGTGGGGGCTCATTCCCAAATGGAGCCTGTGAAGAGCACAGACCTGTAACAGATGGACAGAAGAGGTCCCTGCATGGAGTGGCTTTTCATTCTGCCCGCTGGCCTCAGCAAGAAGCCACTCAGTGCTCCTTTCAAGCTGACAGCACAAAGCTGCACAAAGCCAGAATAACCTCCCACAGATTCCCGCATCCGTCTTTTTTAGACGCCACGACCACATTGCAGGAGAGCCCTGTGGCAGCTGCAAACCTGCAGGGAGGTTTCCTTCACTCGGCAAGGTGGCATTACATGAGACTGCATGAGACTTGGCTTCTCCCTCAAACTGCATGAAGGGAAAACTGAAAGAGCCCTCAGACACATTTGACAGGGTAATCCTGCTCCTGGAGGCCTCTCCATGTCTCAGGCAGATGGCAAAACCAGTTTCCAGTCTGCAGGTGCAGAAGCAGCAAGCCAGATCTCTCCAGACATTCAGCAGACATCTAACATCCCTGAGTGGACTTTGTGCTCCGACTGACTGCATGTGCCAATAACCCTGTGTGTGCCTCCCCCAGGGCTCACACTGCCACCCTCAGTGGTGCTCAGCTCAGATGGAGATGGGCTGGAGATGCTGCTGCCCCCAGTTAATACAAGTCATCAGCTGGAGCTGAGCGAACACACACTCCCCACTCTTCTGTGGGAAGAGAAAATGCAAGTACTGAGCCAGACACGCAAAATCAGACAAAGTAGCTGAACTCCACTAGCAGCTTAAAATAACTTGCCTGCCTCTGGAAAAGATTTGGGAGCATTCAGAGGACTACTGCCACATGCAGGCTGTGGGGAAGGTGACATGCAGGAAGAAGAGTGCTGTGCAAAGTAAGTTCCTCCATGTCCTCATCTGTGTTTCATTCTCCTGCAGTCTTCACTTTGTGCTATGGCCAACCATGCCTCTGAGGACCATAACGCACATATGGGAAAATATGGAAAATACATCCTGTAAAACTCCTGTTCTTAACACTGCATGCAAAATGAAGCTGAAAGAGTGACATTTTTGCAAATGAGACAATCAAATGGCTCACTGCTGTCCTAAAAGCTGGTTCCACTCCTGGCCACGCTCTTCTGTTGCCAACATTGTGTTGGCTCTGGCACTCGACAGACTACAGAAACCTATTCACTTTAACTCAGCAAAGACTCTGAAGAGTGGCTGGTTTGGGGCAGTTTAGTGAGCTGATTCAGCTAAATACCAACTCAGAAAGACCTTAAGAGTGAGTAGCTAAATACTTGCCCGGCTAAAGGAACTGAATGTACTCAAGGGATGGGGTGCAAACACAGGGACAGTTTGATTTTTCCCTTAGTCAGTGGCTTCAGTTATCTTAGAAAACTTCACTAATAAGTGTTAGATGACCACCATCCCAAACCTCTCTTTTGCCCTGAGCTGAGGTACTTCCAATACCAAAAATATAAGTAAGAATTAAAATTACATAGGTGTGCTGCCCTTACCTGGTTTGTCCTACACCTCTCCTCAAAGTACAGACTTAGATATATACACCTTACCTGATGTTCTAATACATTTCCTTGCACAACAGTACCCTACTTTTAGTCACAAAAAATGACTGACAGTAAACTAGACAGTATTTCCCCCACCATTAATACGTTATTTTGCAGTTATTTTGACCTTTGTACTCTTCCCTTGTAAACCAAAACACTTAGAACAGCCCAAGCCTTTTTGTACATGGTATTTCCTAACCTACAGTTCTTAAATTCTGCCAAATTCTGTCCATTTCCTCTGCTGAAATGGCTGACATCTCAGCTTTTACCTTCAATATTCCCAAATAACAGTCTAACCAAATTGGTCAGAAACCACACAGTCTTTTGAGTATTCAGTCTAAAAAGATGCACTGAACAAAAGTCTGTGCCAGATCCTTATGTTAATTCTTACAAGCTTCTGAATCTCTGGGTACATTGAAGCTCCCACTCTCAGAAACACAGGTAGATGTTAAGTGCAGAAGAAAAAAAAAATTATCAAAAATTAGACAAAAATTCACATTTTCTGTGAACTTCCTTATGCTTTAATGTTCTTGTGTTTGAACTTTATGATGAAAAAACTCAGAAAAATTTTTTCCTTCTTGTTCTTCTAATTCTTCACATTTAACCTTAGTAGAAAAACAATTATTTCAAATTTCAAAAATTATTTCAAAGGGGCATTCTAATAGTCAGTCCGATGATTTTTAAAATTTCAACAAGTATTAAGTTGAGAATAACCACCAATTTCAACACTCCACTGTTAATCTTCCTATGCTGCCATGACTTCCCCTTGTACAACACATAATATTGCATGTATTATTGCCAGGGACAGATTGTATGCACCCTTCCAGGAAGGATAAGCCAGATTTGAAAAACACATGCTCAGAAGATCTAGTGCATAAAAACCCCAAGAGCATATAAAAGTTTCACACGTGTGGATAATCGATAGTAGACAGAAAGCAGTGGCCAAAGCAGCCCAGGCCGCTGCCAGAGGCCACATGGCTGCCCCACTGCTGCTGCAGCAACTCTCCACATTGGCTAAACAAGAATAGCAGCATCAAGGGGAATGGCAGGCGAGGTGGGAAGTTTTCCAGAGCGAGATTTACAATCCAGCTATTTAAATACACCTTGCATAAGAGTAGATGAAAAGGGGTCAGTGCAGGGACAATACTCTGCCAGAATCAGAATGTAAAAATAAAGCAGATAGCTTGAACATGAAGTACAATTTACACACCATTACAGAGAAAAATTCTTACTTTTCCAGAATCGTGGGGTTTTTGGTTTTTTTTCTTTTTTTTTCTAAAACACTTTACCTCATTTCCACCCTTGTGACTCTGGAAAGTGTCATAAAATCTGTAGCAGGAGAGGAAGAAGAAAAAAAAAGAAAAAGAAAGAAAAAAGAGAAGGCAATGTGATGTACCAATTATACTGACTGCTTTTACAGAAGCTAAGTGGTGGGATCAGGGATGTGAGCAGGACATCAGACAGCTCTGCTTTGATACCAGCTCTGGCGATGATCATGCCCTGGCTGATGGGGCACCACTGATCCCAGCATGATTATTCGCTCCATCACTGTGAGTGCTACTCTGTCTTCTCAAGAGCTCACAGTCTCTCATAGATTACCATCAAATTTCCAGGCTTCTCCTAACTGAAGGGCAGGCTTAATGGAAAAGGTTTAGAGAAGCCAGAAAGGAAGGTGGGGAACAGCCACAGCTGCTACTCTCACCAGTCACAAAATTAGTGTCTCCTGAGTCTCTCCCAGCACTATTCATCAACTGTGGGTTGGGTTTTTTTTTTTCCACAGGGCTGTGAAAAATCAATTAAATTTGTGCTGCAAACTGATCATTATGACAGGGAAAGCTCTGCAATGAAATTGATTTGTGTAACTCTAACACCACTACTTACACTCCCCCAGAACTTTAGGGGGCAGATGCTCAAGAACTAAAAACCTCCTTGCTATGCTCAATCTTCATGAAAAAAACCTGTCTGAATCAGCTCAAATGAAGGCAAAACAGCAGAGATGTGGAGTGGAAAACAGCTCAGTAGAAGAATGAAACCAGAGTAATACATTTTATAAATTACACGCAGCAGCAAAGATTAGATTCTGATCTGTCCCCTGTGTTTTGTCCTCATTTCACCTCCTCACAAGTGTAGCACTTCACTAGAAATATTTCCATAAAATCTCAAATACTAAATATGGAAAGAGTCTAACATGAATATGGAAAAGAGAAAACCATAATGAGAAACAAAAAAGCAGGCTGTCATTTTAACCCACAACTAATAGCTAAGTAGCTTCTCCCAAGAGAAATCCACCCTGGAGTAAGAGTCTTGGTGGGTTCAGCAGATGCACCAGACAATAGACAAAGTACTGAAGCAGAAATCAAGAGCTGTTTTCTGTCCTCAACACTCCACTTTTCAGCATGACTTGTGACAAATCACATCTCCTGCGAGTGCCTGGTTCTCCTTTCACAACTGTCGACTCCAACAATGAAGTTCTGGGGCACAGGCTGCCTGTTGCTCTGAATCAGCAGAGTGGGGGTCCACCCACAGATGAAGATTAATCACTGTTGTAACACCACTCCTAATGAGGCTCTTGTCACTTGGCTTGTCATTTAGAGTGCTTGGAGCTGTGACTATCCTTCATACAACAAAGTACTCGGGTCCCAGCTCTTTGAGGGAAATGATACATAGGTACCAGAACTCCATGGCTTTTAGTATCTACACTTATACTGACATCAAACAGCAGACACCAAACCAAGACCACAGACACATTTCCACATTTGAAAGCAGTACAGTACATGCACACCTCAGTGTTGCACCGGAGAAACAGATACAGTGTGCATCTGAATGTCATCTACCTATCTGACTTACAGGAACAAGCAGGTACAAGTCCAGACACATGTGCAATTATAGGCACAAAAATCCTCAAAACATCACACAAGAATCATACATCCATTTTACTCTCTTCCAGCATTAATATTACTAAATCTCTGCAAATCCTAACCTGAAGCAGTAGAAACTTTACTACATAATAATTGTGTAACAGTTAAATAATGGCAGTCATTACTTATACAACAAAGGGGGTTTTTTAAAATACCAAAACAAACTCAATCGAGTTTCATTAGGTTTAATGACCTGATCAGACAAGCTTTACCTCCACTACCATTAATTCAGGAGATCCAGAGAACATTTCAGAAACTAAGTGAGCAAGCCCACCATAATAGTTTGCTGTGCTCACAATCTGTTTAGCTGCCCTCCATTCTGGACCAATTTGCATGCCTTCCTAAAGAAAAGCACCAAATCAAACCAATAGAGGAGGTATTATCACGTGGCACAAATGTCTTTACTATAATATTTCTTCCTCCAGGCTAGTAGAGCTCAAAGATTGTGGCCACCACTCCTCAAACATCAGGAATGTATTGTGCAATTGTCATCAGGCGAAGAAGAGAGTTCAAGAGATACTTCCACAAGAGAAAATGATAGACTTCACAACAAGTTTGCAATGCAAATAAGCAAGTTAAAAGCCTTAATGGTATGACTCAACACCATTTTAAGTGGGCAAAAGTGTTCTATTACATCCCATTGCTAATTTCTTTTTAAACATTAATTATACTCTAGTGAGAGGATTTCTGTATTTGCAAGCAGGTATCAGTGGCCTTTTGAAATAATGAAGCTGTGGTACATTTCTTCATAAAAACAGAGGAATTCCTGTTCTCCAAAGACCATATTCATTGGTACAAGCACATAGTGTATAAATGTATTCACAAATACAAAAAAATTTTGTGTGTGTATTCCTGAATACACAAATTTCAGGAACGAAAGAAGTTACAGACATGCAAGATACTATTTAATTTCTGTGTTACACATTACATTTCTTTCCGAAGTGACTGGATGAGCGGCCCCCTAGAAGACTATTCATTTCCATGGAGAGCTTTTAAGCATAGTTATGAAAATGAAGGTTTAAATACTGTGTTTGCAGCAAGTAACTTATAGCAAGCAGCTGAGTGCCTATCGCTCAAGAACAGACTATAACAAGGAATAGAATGAAAGCACAACTCAGCCTCAGAAGAATTTCTCAGGGACAAACAGGACTTCACAGTTTTAGGCAACTCAGTAATTCACGGAGTTGGATAAAATCTGCTCTCAGGTTAAGACTCACCTTTAGAAATAAGCAGAAAAGAGCAAGCTGCTCACAAACTTTTATTTCCACCTTTCTTATCTAGTCTGCTTGACATTTTTTTCTATTTAAAAAATCAGTCATTCCAGTGCTTATTAAAATAAAATCTTGCTTTCAGAAATTAGAAGTTTTATTGTTGTGGGTCTGTTGTCTCTTTTTTTGGAGGATGAGTTCACTATTGGAAAAGATCTAGGCACATCCAGCTCAAAGTTCTGGGTCATTTAGGGTCCTCTTGGTTCCCCACCAAAAAAGGCAAAATATAGCAATCTAGCTTGGTCCTAGAACCGAACTCCCAAATTCACAGTGCCTGAAATTTTTTTGGATGGTGCACTAGCACTTGTATGTAACAAGGTCAAAATATTAACTCAAATGCCTGAAACCATGACCTTCTCTTTATTTCAGGAGTCAAACTGTTACCAGACTGGATTTTGCTGCATAAAGGAAATGGAAAAGCCTGAGCAGGATCTCTGACCAGGAGACAGATAGGTGGCAAACTCTACGCGATTTCATAGTTGAAACCAGCACGACCAGATTCCAAAGGCTCAGGACAAAGGCACCACATGTTGCTTGTTGCTTAATGTACCCTTCTTCAAACATATGAACAAAGAGTAAGCTGCCCAGGTTCCTGAGATCTACATGGTACCCCATCAGGACAGTGTTTTACCCATGCTATGAGAGCTGAAGTAGTAATAACAAACACTGGCAGAATCCAAGTTCTCCTCCTGTAGACTTAAGGCATATCGCTACACTGCTCTGACATGCCCATGTTATTCCCAGAACAATACAAATATTTCTGCAAAAGGTTGTGCTATGTGAATGTACCAGAGGAGGGTAGTATTTGCTTGGGCATTTCTCTATGGCACTCCATTGTGTAGTTTAGGAATGCCCTAAAATAGATCAACTGCTGAACAATTTTGTTAATCTCCATGTCAATGATTCACTCAGTCTGAGAAGAGTCTTGGTCCTGTGCAAGTCTGGCATCATTTTTTTTTTACCTGTTTTAATCTCCAAATAACATCGGAAGAGTATATTGGGCAGTGGACCTTCTTCAGCTCCCTCAACCCCAAAACTTCTGATGGAAAGAAGTTTTACATTTTTTAATGTAAGGCAAAGTATCTGGTCTCCCACAGTAATCTCAGGATATTAGAAGGTATATTTGGAGATGGTAACTTCTCCCAGTCATCTGCCCCCACATCCTTGAAAGTCTGTCACTTCTCACTAAAAGATTTGTTGCTAATCTTGTTGTACTAGTGTGGAATTTGCCTTTTCCTTAATATGAAAGGACACTAGCACTTCTTATTCTCCTGTTTCCTCATCAACAAGAAATACGTTTTTTTAAAAATCTCAATTATGAAAGCAATCACAATTTACAATCAAAGTAAGATAAAGACCGGTTAAGCTATTTTACTGTGATATTTTCCTTAAACAGGCAAAATCTAGCAGCATGCTGAAATACAGCATTCTCATCACAGCAGTGAGCGTTCTTTGCTTTATGCTGCTCTAGCAGCTGCAGCCCATCTATTTGTTTTATTTGGCCTTTTGAACATCTGCATAACTTGCATTCTTCAGATACTAGGTTACTTCTTTCTCTAGATGTGGGGGTGGAGAAAAGGGAAGGGTGATAGAGCCCTACAGTTTACCTGGTTTTGAAATCCACCATACCTGAAGTTAGACGCAGATTTACACGCTTTAGATATTTCGTACTCATAGGAAAAATGAAGGATTTAAAAAAAAATAAAACTTTTAACTATTTACTTATAAGTATGTAGGAAAAATAATTCGTAAGAAAAACATCACAACAACGATGCATTCACAGCTCTAAAAACATGAATTCAGCCAACTCTAACGGCTTAATAGAAGTTATACTCTGAAAAGCTAGACGAATAATTAACAGATCACCTCTGACCTAAAGTCTGCTAATTATTACAACAAAGTCCCTCAGCACAGTGATAGCACAGTAAATGAGCACAAAACACACAGGTCTTGCCACAGAGACTGTTCAGGACCATTGCAACCACTTTGTTAGAAGTGTGGGTCAAACATCACCACCCAGAATTACTTGGCCGTTTTTTTCCAGCCAGTACTCCATATCAGCCTCACTGCCTGCTCAAATGGTTTGTAACAAGCACAGGAAATGAGAGAACGAGAATTACTGACACCGGTGACAGAGGAAGCCAGGCACGGCCAAGTTTACAAGATTGTTTGCTACTGTTATTTGCCCTGGCGTATGAACTAACACTGCATCAAATTGTACTCCGTCCTACCTAGCCATTACAAAAACCAACAAAAAGGTGCTCTAGTCTGAAAGCCAGTATAATCAACTGAAGTAAAGTTCAAACAGATCAACTACAGATCACATTCAGAGCCACAATAAACAATCAAAGTTCCAGCTGATTCACATCCATTTATATAATTTGTTGTAAGTCTAAGTCCAAATAATGGTAGTTTACCAAACCCCTAACACAGACTAGTAAAGTGACTAGGAGAAAACCCTGGAACTAGTGTCAACACTTGAGGAAAGGCATATTGAAAGGAAGAGACAGAGCCACATCAATAGCCATCGATTTCAGAAGCAGCCACGATTCAATAACCCATCAAATTAAAACATGCAAAAACATGTAGTATTTCCAACTACAATGCAATCTCATTCATTTAATAAAAAATAGACTTTTACAATAGGCTTCAACTTTTTTCAAAGTTATACCGCCTTCCTAGTTAGTTACAAAGATCAGATTACAAACTCTCTGGTCTTTTTACACATTGCAACACTCAGTAAGAACCAATGACTCCTGACCTTGGATTAAAAAAATCTAACTGAGGCAGGTTAGACTGTCAACTAGAAATGAATGATACTCAATTGCTCCATCAAAACATTAAACATATCTCGGAAGAACTTTTCATGTCCACAAAAGTTTATTTTTCCAACTACATCAGCTGACCTAATTAAAAACCCTCTACCTACAAATCTTGTCCTGACAACGGAACAGAAATCTCTGCCTATTCATTTTTACACTAAGGTCTAGTTTTAAATTTCTAAATCAGAGAAACATCAAAGCAAATTGCTTCTTAAGGTGATTTATTTATCATTTTTGCTAACATTACTTCGACAAACAAATATATCCTGTAGTATGAACAAACACGACTGGATCAAGGCATTACAACCACTACTATCTCTTTTCATCTGGCAAGGAGTTAACGCTTCAAATATCTTTAATTTCTTACAGCCACAGGGGACTTTAAAGGAAGCCATGAGAAATTCAGTAGTGCAGACACTACTGAAAATCATCAATAACTGCAGCAGTGTTCTGGTTTCATACATATATACCATTCACAGCTTCTGTCACATAAGAAGAGTGGCCATGTATGACATCAGATATATCAACAACCATTTCATATACCTCCCTCTTCCCAAGTATGTAGCTTTTTTCCATGCATGTGAGAGTTGGATAAAGCTGAAGAGACTCTTAAGCAAGAACATTTTGCTAGGGAACTAGGCCAGCAAAACAATTTACAGCTGACTGAAAAAAGACCAGTTTCAGGTAAATTGCTTGAAATTTCCTTCGAATTCCTGGAATTTTCTAATAAGAGAATTATTTACCTGAGAGAGGTTATTAGGAGAAGGAAAAAAACACACGAGAAAACAGATGAATATCCAACTACAGAAGCAATTGATTTGGGCCATTTAGAGAACAAATCCAAAACCCCTAGGCAGGCATTTGCCTTCATAATGGGAGTGCCAGTCAAGTTTAGCCCTTCCCATTCAGAAAAAAAACTCAGCATCAACATACAGCCAGCATGTGTCAGTATTAGTAAAACACCTTATGCTACTCTACAATATATTAGACTTCCCTCTGTCTGAGGAGACTATTTTTTTAATCAACTACAATTTAATCTAGTTGCAATGTCTTGTACATGAATGACATGAAGGATTTTGATTCCATCAGTTTTATTTTCTACCTCCTCTAGCCCGTTTGAGTCTTTGTAAAGTACCAGTCCCTCGCCACTGCACTGAGGAACAGATTATCTACAGTTCTCTTAGCGCAGGCACAAAGCAGTTTGATGAGAACCAGAGTGCTACAGCCATTGAGGTTATAAATGTTGTTTTATTATCATGGCAGCAAGTCACACTATGAATTGCAATAAAATCCCTTAACATTTTATTAATATTCACGGTCATATTAGGTCAAGTGCTTGTGAATTAACTCGAGAGGATGGAGGTCTGGCTTTAAGGCCGTTGTTACCAACTGGTTACATTTTAATAGAATTATTATCCAGCTCAAATTGTAGAGCTCTGACTTAGCTTACAAACATTTTGTCCCTGATGAAATTAAGTTCGAAAAGAGCAAGAGTAAATATGCATCTACATAAGTGTTCTTAGAGTCACCCACATACCTTGGATGAGGATGCTCTGGTAACTGCAACACCACACTGTATATATGCCTTAATTACTCCATTAGTAACCATGTTTTGCCATACAAAATGCAGACCAGTGTTACTGATGAAAGTATTTCCAGTCTTCAAATATAATAACCAAAAGCAGACACATTTGCTCCAGATAAAATTCTTGTATATACTGTTCTTCCTCAACAAGGCGGTACAAACAGAGCAGCTGAATTTCTTGGATACTGAATTTTAATAGGTTGTCAGCTCCCCACAGGATAACCAATATCCTGTTTTTGTGATCTTAATGCTAGCCAGTTTGCTGAAAGTATTGTTAAATCTAATGATGGAATATCTCTCATAGCATAAAGATTCCAAGCTCTACAGCAGGATTCCATTTGTAACTCGGAGTAGTGTAAAAACAAGAGTTAATTGCCTGTACAAATATTTCAGGGTAGCGTTTACGTAATCTACAGTACATTAAGTACCAGAGTTGTGCTCTACTGATAGGTGAAAGAACAACTTTGAAAGGCAACTGCGTTGCCAATTAGCTTTCAACAAATATGTACACAAGCTGTGCTTGCAGGCTTGTGTTCAGCTTCCTCATTCTCCCCAGATTGCCTGCTTTTATAATGGTGAACTCCTTTCTACTCAAATACCCAGCTAACTTCACACTGCTGAAACACGAGAATATGACACACTTTATTCAGCTGGAGTCGTACCCCATCCAAATTTAAGTTTAAGATCATGATCTGTGACCAAAGCCATATTCCAGTCACAAGAGTTGAACGCAAATTCCTTAGTTAGGTCTGAGTAGGAGGAAAACAAAAGGAAATCAAAAAACCTTCTATTGTAGTTAGTCCAAAGAGGATGAGGCACAGTCTGTATCACCCAAACACACACAATCATCCCACAAGTCCCAGCTCCAGTGTGTCAGTCCTTCCCAGGGAGGCTGAGCCAAGAACATATACACCCACATGCACGCTCTCTGCAGCAACACCATGTTTTTGCCTAACAGAGTTGTATACAAATTAAGAAATAAACTCAAGTTCACAAAACCACATGAAGAGGTTAATGTTGGCAAGTCTTTGGGCAAATCTTTATGGTGCTCCACCCAGAACACACTTTTAACTCAGGAGAGCTGATTGCCAGGGGCTGAACCGTGGGCCAGGACACTGCGCAGCTTTGCTTTGGGCACCCAGATTCTGCCACTGGATGGTAGTTTGGATGTCACTGGACAATGTGCAAATACTTAACTTTTTTTCGTAATTTGCTTTGTAGAATACTGCTACCAGCATTATAATAGATCAGGTCTAAAAGAAATATTTCTCAATTAGCTTTCCAATAAATGTTTTTCTGCAATGCTTCCAAGTTTCAGCCCTTTTCACAAAGTATTTTTAAAGATCCCCCAAACCCCAGTCCCTCTCCCCCCCCCAAAAAAAAAGTTATCACTGCAGTTACCAAGATGGAAACATTCTGCAGAAATAGTAGAGCTAAACCAATTCTAGAATCATGCTCTATAGATTCCTTTGGCTCACATAATTTATGTTATATAAATTGTAATTTTGATAATAAGGTAGCTGAATATAAGTCTAGTCTTGTAAGTTGTGTGGGTGTACGGTTATGCTTTATATAAAAGTTTAGTTATCCACATTACTTCATAAATGTATGTTTAAGTACGCTTTCATGGATATCTATGCTCTCTGTGGGTATGTTTTCTTTCAGTATTTATGAAAAACATCAGTATGCCACACAGTGTAAAGCTTGTGAAATCTTTTTGTTAAGTAAAAGTGAACCAAGCCAGTTCTTCCGCTAGTACCCTCATGTTATTAAAAAGGCTGAAGAGAGATGAAGGAGACACGGTAAGACATGAAAGTACAGCAGGGATCTATGCGGCCTTGCTACTGCTGAGTTAGAAAAGTGACTTCTCTTGCATTTCATATGACGTGGCTCATATCTGTACTCTGTTACAACAGGAAGGATTGCCTCATGATCAGTCTTCGACAGCCTAAAGATACCAAAGAATAGATAACTGTTCCTTTGATATAATTTCTATGCGATGGACAGCTTAACATACAATCTGCGGCTCTTTTGTTTGCTAATGCAGTGAATGGCACAAATAGCCCCTTACTTATCTTCTCTTTTTAATTTCTCTTCCAGAAATGGAATTGGTCTTAAATACCACATTATCCAGCTGTATGTTTGTTTCCTAGAATGGTTTATCTGCCCACAACGTTTGACTTTCTCCAAACAGGTATTTGAACCACTGTTGAGGGATAAGAGGACATGATATCCATTAAAAGAAAAACAACAACAACAATAAGGTAAACTTCAATTTGCCTTCAAGTGCAGCAATACCAAAAAACAACTCAGACAAAGTCCTATAGCTCAGCCTGGGCAAACAGGCCTCCCTGCTCCTGGGTGTGACAGGTCACTGCCTCCCATTAGAGAGGATGAACAACAGCAGTCCCTGTGCCCAGAGCTTTCAGCCCCTCTTCACTCGAGAGAAGAGCAAGCTGAATATGGTGACATTTCCTCCAAAAAACCCACATCTGTTCAAGTGCTTTTACAAGGTCTTTAACAAAGGGCTCTAGAGCCCAAGTTCAACTGTAAATATGGAAGGGGACTCAAAAACTCATTTCTGATACACCTCTTCCAGATTATGAAGGCCTTGGCATCAGTAATATACACATACACGTGGTGGGTTAAAGAAGAAAAGATCAATCCTGCTGAGGATAGAAATTGCTTGGAACACATCACATAGTATCAGAATAAAAGATTGAAAATAAATATGGCTAGTGGACTAAATAAATTATTAAAGGCAGGCCATAGGAGAAAAAATTGCAGGAATAATTCAAGTCTTGTAGGTTTCAAACTGTGGGTATGTATATACATATAAACATACAGCTTCACATATCATCCTGCAGCATCTCTTAAATAGTCAGATTTTTTTATTACCTCCAATTACTCACATAGTAACATATGTTGCTCTATTTTAGCTTAGATTTAGATGTACATAATCATTATTCTCCATGATAGCACTTGAAATTTTCCCTGTCCTTCTGCATACACTATATACATTAGATCTTTCCAATTATATCAACTGCAGTTTTATTCCTATGTAACGATGGCACATGTAGAACTAGCTAAGCACCAAATTGTATGTCCTCCTCCTAGAAAAAGGTCTGAAGATGAACAAAAGATTTATGCCGCTGCTTTTAAATGAAACATAGTTCTATTCTTCGGTTTGTATTTAGAATAACAAGTACTTGTTTTCTTTAAGACACATATGCTTTCAAATTATTTTTTTTTAAACTTCATTTCCCTTTATGTCTGAGTACTCATCACGTTGGTGATCTTTAACATTATTATGGTTCAGGAAAGAATGGAAAAAACCACTAGACTTAGGAAATATGAATATGTCCAGTTCTCTGGCATTTGCTCTAATCCTTTAGAGCAATATAACTTCTGGTTAACACTAAATATCTAGTGATATCCTTGAAGCAACACTAAGCCCTCTTCACGTATCTTGACATTAAGTGTTGCCAAATTTATTTTCTTGCTACGACAACTTAAGAAAATTAATCCAATGGCAAGAGAAAAATGCAGAAAAACTTTCTTGTATACTAAGGATGTTCACACATGAGGCTCTCTAAACTCTTCAGATTTATGTCAAATTTTACAAGCAACACAGTAACCACCCAATTCCTTAACAGTCAGAAACGGTGCCAGCCACAGTAACCACGGTTACTTCACAGTTCATTAGCTGCCCAAGGGCTCACCAACAAAAGAGCTCCTTGCAACCCCATACCACTCTCTCCCCACAGAGCCACGACCAACTCTTCAGGCACCATCCCAAGCATTCTGCTGCTTCCACATTGATGACAAGGTGAATATGGTAGCATGCCCTCAAAGTATCACTTGAAAAATCAAAAGCACCCAAAGCAGCCCAGCTATCAGACTCGTCATTTTGATAGCCTGCTGCAGATCAGAAATCGGTATACATCTACGTAAATACATGTAAGGTGGCTGCTTGCCAAGGTTGCCTTGATTTGTCTTCCTGCTTCACCACTCCTGCCCTGTGAAAGACAGAATTACTTCACTGTACAAATTCTGGAAGAGGAAAGCTTGCACCAAAACAGGGAAATCTGTACCAAAAGAGAGGCTGCCCAGGGCAGCCTGACATTCATGTGCATGTGGGATATCTGGCTTATTGTCTTCTTCCAAACTGAGGTCCTCCTTGATCTTGCACTAGGTGGATGAAGTTAATACACAAGCAGGCTCTGGAAGAGGTCCTCAGCTCCATTCCCAGCAGCTGCATCTGCACCTGCAGTGTGCACTCAGGGCTGGGGATTCACGGCAGGAGCCAGAGCTGAACGTGGGAGGGACCTCGGGGCTCTCTGCCTCTGATGGAGTTGTCCCACTGGCTTTTTTGTCAGGATGCAGAGGGCAAAAACCAAGGAAAGGACAGCAAATGGGAAGAACAAGAAATGCTGGTCACAAGGATTTCCTGTTCTTTCTGTATGCAATTAGTGTGTAGAGAGAATAAACTGATTTTAACACCCTCAGTCTTTTATGTTCACTTGCATTCCTTTCCTATTTAACTCATCCCATCTTAAAAATAAATAAACAAAAAACACAGTTAAAAAATGCCCCAAATATCGGCCTTTATTTCCAAGTCAAGAATACTGCCTTGCTTCAATTCCAGGACACACAGTTGAACTAAGTTTGCTGATTTTTACCTTAATTTCTGATGCATCACATATATTTTAATCTGTTCACATTTCTCAATAACACCGATCTTTAGTTGTGCTAATTTTAGAAAAAGTCTGAGTCAATTCTGAACACAGAACAAAAGTATTGAAGCACCATAGATAAAGCTCTGTTGAAATCCTGTGCTGGCTTTTCTTAACTACTATTTGAAACCATACAACTAATCAATATTATGGATTAATATTGACTTTTACTCTTCAACTCATAGTATTTCTCCAGCTCTATTTAATGGCTATTACTACAATTATCTGCATTTTAATTTTTCAGCATTCACATTTTTCTACTACTCTCCCAACAGATTTCTTTTTTTTTATTATTTTTTTGGCCCACTGCCCTTCCTCACAGTGGCCACAATCCGTGGAGAAGAGATTGCTGATGGCGTTATCACAAGCAAACAGAATGAAGCTAATGGTAACAGGCACTCCTTGCTAGGTAATTATTATAGGAGAAGGAATGCAAATGAGCCCTAATCTGTCTCTCACAATGGCAGAGGTCTCAGATTTGCATTAAACCTTTTGCAGCTCTCCCAGATCGGGGACTCTGCAGATAACAATGCATCTGCAGCCCAGGCTGCTCGGGTTGTTATTACAGTGTGCCCCCAGCAGGTACAGTGTCCCTGAATGACTCTCTCTCCTCCTTCCCTCCTTCCCCCCAGCCTTGCTGGGAAAAAAAGCTAATTGTGCATGCCATTTGGATTGATTCATGTTTACAATGAAGAAGAAAGCAGTGCTGTTTGGTAATTATAAGAGGGAAATGGACATCAGGAAATCGCCGTTCTCTTTGGAGCGACGTCATTCACTTGCCAGGGAACTGCAGGAAAAATAACTTTAGTTTTCTGTGCATCCATGTGTTCAGTTAGAAATACAGGGTTGGCATTTGTAGTGGCCCAACAGATTCCCATTTTACAGTAGCACCTGCTGAACTGTTTCAGGAAGCAAATGCTAAGACTTAATGTGAATCTAGGCTGAGTTCATGATAAGCTGCGGTCCTTCAGAAGAACTACTGCTTAGATCTCAATTCCCCTTCCAACAATAGGTTGTAAAGAATGATCTTATTTTCCAGCACTGTGTGCTGCTATAAAAACATCCAAACTAACACCTGCCAGCAGGGGCTATGTGCTCAGTGCTCACAAAGGTGTCTGCACACTAGCAGGTCTGGTCTAATTCCTCCGTCACTAGGTGAATTATGCTTGAGGAGCTCCGGTCACAAATCACATAGTGGCAGCACAAGACATCACTTTCCCACACCTTATCTCCTCTAGCTTCTTCGGTCTGCCTTGTTTGGATTAGGAGCATGGGAATCCCTGATCGAGTCCCTAGACTGAGGTCAAACCTCCTTACCAGGATGCAAGATGGAGCAGACTTTCTCCAGCGCTAGTGCCTTCTTTCTTGAACTCTCATTTTCACCCAAGATTTTTTTGTCAGATAGGATAAAATACAGTAATAATTTATTTTCAAAATTGATCTTTGGGAATCAAAGTATCTGCAAGAAAAACATAGACTAGAAAATTGAGACTACCAAACCATAAGTGGGCATATAAACTAGCTTCTCAGCACACTAAAAATAAACATAACAAGAAACCAAAACTCTACACATTTTGTGTGAAGAATGGTTTAAAAAAATAAAAATGAATCATCAAATTTATTGGTACATCATTACTACTACTCCAGCAGCACTCGTTTAGTTTTCATCTGAAACGCCATATGCAAAAACTTACTTCTTGGAAATCTACTATTAAGCAGGTGTCACACTAACTCAAAATAATTTTACAAATAATTAAAAGATACTTACTAGCAAGTTATTGACGTAAGGCATAAAGTACCTACAGTTAATTAAGGTGCACTAAATATATGGGTACCAACAATGCCTGAAAAAAAAATATGATTTTCAGATTCCTTATACCAAAGGGAAGGATCGGGGGGAATAATAATCATAACTGGATTTTGAAAGCACCATATGCAAAACTCCACTTTAGTACAGAGGTGAGTGCCCCAGCCTCTCACGCAGGAGACCCGGGTTCGATTCCCGCCAGGGAGGCAGTGGTGCTGTTTAAGGGTTGGACTCGATGATCTTTGTGGGTCCCTTCAACTCAGAAAATTCTGTGAAACTTTCTCAACTCTCACAATTTATTTTCAACCAAGAATTTGAGGACTTCTGTAAGACTGTATCAAACAACTTAAATTTGAGTCCTAACCACAGATGCATAGTTCTCTATGACAGGCCTAGAGCGAGATACTGAGTGAAACCCAAGATGCAAAAAAAGTGGAGCAGTCACCAAAAAAATAGCACAGTGTCACATAGCTAAATACCATCACTCTCAATTACACCGTTCAGAGACATTAAATCACCCACTGCATTTGCTTTGAGGACAGCTACAGGTTTTGTTCTTTTCTTCTACAAGGTTTCTTCTTCCTTTATGAATCTACCACTGCCAATACTGGCAAGGAGTTCCTTTGGAAATTAGCTGTAGGTTCTTTAAAGCCTCCACAGATTTCTAGACTGGGTAAACACTGTAAAAGTAGTCCCTACTAAACTATTGCCAGAAATTAACCATTTCTTTTTTTTACAATAGCAATACAGTTAAAAAACCCCAGAGCTAAATAAAGTGCTACCGTTTTATTAACGCCAGGTAATCAAAGGTTTGCTTGTTTCTGTCTCAGGGAGCAGTAGGTGGGGCAGCACTACTTCTTTATGCAGTTACTGGAATATGCTATGCTTGTATCTGCACTTGTCTCAGAATGCTGGTATCCTCAAGCACCATTTATCACACCTAAAAACATCAGTTGCTAGTTTAAAAACGTAGTTACTTTTTAAAAATGTTGCAGTTCCGTCATGATATTGAGGTTCTCTGAAATAATTTCCCATTTGCACTGACATTTAAGTTTCTTGCCACTTGGAAGGACTGATTTGGTAGAGCGTTATGAATGAACAATCTTTACATCAGAAAAGCACAAGCTGTCTTGCACTGATTAGTTCCCATAAAACAAAGGAGATTTTCATTCATCTGGTTCTTAAAGCTGCAAACATTTTCCTGTGCAATCTTTGTGCTAACTTTCCAAAACCAGAAAGCATTTCATTCAGAAACATAAAAAGGGGTAATTTCTAATCATCAAGGTATGACAGGTATCAGAACCTAAAATCTACAATTCTAACATACTCAGGTTCAGATTTGCCACTGGTTTCTAGGCTGCTCCATCCCAGTGACAGTTACTAACAACTGCCTACTAGTGCCATTTTTATATATGCATAAAAAGCTTCTTCCAAATGCAGATGTACTTGTGGAGACCCTGAGAGGCTCACCCTCACTTTAAAGTCAGAGCTTACCACACTGCTGCTGGAGCAGCAAACACCAGGGCAGAGAAAGGCAGGCAGGACAGCCCAAGCCAATTTCAGTGCCGCCTGACTCTGCCTGGAGTGGCACAGCCATCTCACCCTCTCCTGCCCGCAGATCTTGGAGTGGGGAGGGGACAGGGGTAGGTGTGGTGGCCCGGAAGACAGGGAACAGATGTCTTCTTCGGGAACTGCTGCTCACCCTGTGACCCTTGGCCAGTCACTGAAGCCATGCACTTCAGGACCACTATCACATTAAGCATTAACTCAGACAGTTCAGCTGTGTTGCCGAGTAGCCAGTCAAATATTTACAAGGTTTTTAGAAGGTGCGAGATTAACCTCATCCTTTCAGTGTAAAGCCGAACGCCCGAGATTTCATTCTCTGTTTTGCATACACAGAAGTTACAATTCTGAAGCTTTGAGACTCGCAACACGAAGCCGTTAGAAAGAATAATCCAAACAGGAAAACGAAGGGGGACTCAATGCACACTGTAGACAAAATATTGGCACCACATACAGTGCTGGCAAGTAGAGCATCATGCTGCGTTCCCAAGGGGGAGAGCAAGTAAAATCCAGCTCCTGGAGCTGGTGATTGCAACCTCACCTGAACAGCAGCTTTCCCCCTTTGTCGAGTTCGTCTCTAGGTCATTTTATGGTAAAGGCGAAAATTGCCATTGGGCTCTCAAGGAGCCCAACAGCTTTCCAAACCCGCCCCCCCCCTCCAGCCTTTTGAGTTTTCCTCTATAGCAGCAGTCTGCATTTCAGGGATTCAACCTTTCAAGTGAAGCATGCGAGATCACTTATACTCTTGAACTGGTGGAGCTGCCAGCCTCCCCTTTGTTGCATAGGGATTTACACTTGAATGGCGCTGGGAAGCAGAGTCTTTTGAGGAAAGGCTGNATCCTGTTCTCTAATCACGTTCTTCTACCAGCTCAACTTCTCCAGTTAACGTAACTGTAGGAACCTTATCGAATCGCTAGTATGTAAGGAGTTTGCTGTGGAGGTGACTTTTATAAACAAATTGCTAATTTAAGCTTACTTCAACAAGGATGTACACAGTCATAAGTGAAGCTCATCTCAAGCCTAAATGTGGGCATTTACATGAATTTAATTTAGCCCAATGTAAAAGACGTAATTCTCTTAATCTATGACTCATTTATATGCGTATTTCCTATTACAGCCCTGCATTGCCATGCACATCGTAGCCCATCTCATGGTTTCTCCAGCTTTTCAAGAGAGACTGGGGAACACCACAACGGCATAGAAGATCATTCGAACAAGAGTACGCAAGCCTGCTGCAGTTTGACAGTGACATGCAGGCTTTGGCTCCCCACCTAATCATATACACAAGTACCACCACTCCGGTGCATTTCTGTTCCTAAGCTGCAAGTGGGTAGATAACTACTGATTGTTTTCAGGCTATGTTAGCAGTTACCAGGCAGTAAGGATCCTATTGCTGCCGTTTCAAACAGTGGCACTGTTTTGTAAATATAGACAGTTTTTGTTTGTTTGCTTGCTTGGAAGTATTAAGCCTGCTATCTCAAAAAACCCAAACCAAAACAACAAAAACTCAGCATCCAAAGTATGAAAGTTAGCAAATTCTAATCTGGCATACAGAAAAATATGTTAGGAACATTTATTCAGCTTTTAAAGTGTTATACGTGTTTCTGATTTGATTCTATCTCCTGAATTCTGAATTGACCGCATGCTGAAACACGCAGAGAGCACTGCCTGCAGAGTGCAACACGGAAAAGGCCGGCACACTCCAGAGCTGGTAGCAAACCACAGTGCCCATGAAAACCACATGTACCAGAGACCAAATAGTTTGCATTTTGCTTACTGCTAATAAAGCCGCTTCACTTCATTAAATGCAGCTTATCATTTTATCTCCTTACTCTGATTAATTGGTCTCTAGTTAAAATGAATAAGCACTTGATTTGAGGATCCTATTAATGTGACACTGGTGAACCACTTGCATACTTTTTCCATCCTTTTCCTTTTACTCTCCATTCTCCCTATACCAAGTGTCTTACTAGGCCATTCAGATTGACACCCCCAGTACCCTTCAAGGACCCCCACAAACACTTTTAGAGGGAGGTAAGGAAACGTCCCATAGTGCAAAATTCACCCAAGGCTCAGTTTCCCTGCTGGAATACACAGATGGATATAATCTACTTCTCACTGTAATTATGATCACAAGCTTGGAAAGAAACAGCATGGAAAGAAGAAAGAGCCAGAGAAACACACTGTGTTGCTGGGAACAGGGGAAAAACAACAGTACCATTGAAACATACAACTCATTTGTCTTCCCAGAATAAAATACGTAATTTTAAGTATGAAGCACAAACAGCAGTCAGTTCCATCAAAACCCTGACTTTCTTAGAGAGCAGAGAACTTTCTTCCAAGCCAAATACCATGTGCTGTATATGCATAAAGACAGCTTCTGCTACAGTATATGCCTACAGATTTCACAGTTGCATATGACCGCCAAAATCTCAATTTCCAGTAGCAAAAAACGTATGTTACCATTATTTAGCCAAGCATCTGAAGACTGAAATATATCATAGCTGCTCATTTTGCTAGCAAACAGTGCTTTGCTTCATATACTTTTTTTCTCTAGTCAGTTGATTTTATGAATGTCACAAATACCCAAGGGTGTTTGGGAAGCTCAAAATCCCAAACTCAAACCTACACACCCTCCCTTTTTCTTAATCTTCCTTGAAATGTTAGGCATCTACTCTTTTGCAACAATGCCCACAGAGGGGAGAATCATCATTAGGCCTAAAACTGCAAAAAATTCATATTTTGAGGGAGGAGTGGAAGAGAAGATGAAGGGAGGGGGAAATAGAAGCTCCTGGGTTATTCTAACATTTAGGCCTAATTTCCTTTTAAATCATAGGTAGAATAGTAAGGAAGTGACTGGAAACTTTACATTTATGCTACGAGCAATTTAAGAAGTCTCTTTCAAGAGAATAGCTTGTTTAGATTATGAACTACAGACTACAAGCACAAGCCTGAAATTCACTGTCCAGCCAGACAAGGCTGTATGTGAGAAAGCACCAAATGAAGATCTGTTCTACATCACACACCAGGGCAATAAGTGACCATGAGTCACTGATGCACTTCATCTGGCTTTTAAGGCCATCAGCACCAGATAAAAATGTTTCAGGACACATTTTGCAAAGCACATACCAGTATAAATTTGCCCGGCCCCTTCAAATCTGCACAGAGTTTTCTAGACAAAAAAATTTTCACGACAAGGCTTCCAGGATCAAGTATCTTCTGTCCTGCAGCTGGCAAGATATTAATGCACCTCTCCACTGCAATTCCTGGGCTAACTGAACAGGAGTCTTCCCGTGGGCTAAGCCCAAAATGGATGAAGCAGGATGAATGATCCCTGCCACCACTGCCTGGGCTGTAAGTAGCACCTAGTCCCACAATGCCCCAAACAGAGCCACATTAAGCCATGTGTGTGCCAAACACAGCAGAAGAAAAAAACAGAACTGAAAAACATGATTTTGAAGTATCAATTCATGATTTTAGGCTCATACTTAAATACTTGGTTTATGGATGAAAAATTCTGCTGCCTTGGGTTCATTAATTTTTTTATAAATGGCCAAATTGGTGAAACTTATAAAGAATTCTCAGGCATCTTTGTGTACCTGAAGGATGGGGCAGTGTGCACCCAGCTGCGTTATTCCCAGCAGAAGCAGATGGTCATAACTAAGGAAATAAGGCAAAAAACCAGGTCTTTTTCATTGGTAAGTTCAGTAAGGATGTTACAGCTGATTAGGCCTCCCAGATTCCCTTTTTGACAGACTAACAGGCAATACAACAAATGCAAAATATCAAAACCCACCACCTACACTAAATACCTACGCATTATACTTTGTTGCTCTCATCATGGGTTAGCACCACAGTTTCTTTCCTAAGTCCCTTCCTACAGACTGGCAGTTTGTACTCCCAGGGCTCTGCAGCAGACACTGCCAGCCACTCCAGACAGAAGAGTTCCACCTAGAACTGCAAAGCTCCACAGAACACAGGAAGCCACCTCAATGCTCAGGGCAATTACACCACGGGTGATAGTGAGCAGGTATCTGGCCTCCAGAAGAATCCCCTTCAACCCCAGGAGTGGATGAAAAGAGGGGAACACGATACTCCACGTAGGACTTACCCTGAAATAAATAAGCTGAGTTGTTTATTCAGAAGTAGGTCTACACACCTCACACACGATGACAGTGAGGAGCAGCAAGAACTCCACTGCATTACAGACAACTGAGGCAGGCAGACTGTAACTTCTGAAAGTGGAGGAAAGCCAAGCAACCCAGAGTTAGCTCTGCTAACACTGATAACTGAAGGGTTTTAACCTGGGACAACAAATTGTAATTGCCATAGCTACACTACAGGTCACACACCAAGAACAGCATCTTGTAGCCCTCCATACAGATACTCCAAGATAAGCCCTTGCAGTGTTCTCACCACATCTCCCCAAAACCCTACGCACTTACAACCGTGGATCTGTAAAGTTCGCCCTCCGTAAAGGGCCGACTCACACAACTAGAAAATTGAAAATCATGGTTCTTACTACCATTTTAACCTGTCTTCCTGTGCCTAGATATGATAAATTTTCACTCTGTCTCTTGATACTTTTTTGGATCTTGTATATGAAAAAAGTAACTTACAAGCAAGTTACTTTCAGCTCTCAACTCTTCCATTTCTGTACACTTATAAACTATGAAAGATGTTTAAAACCATCTTTTTGGAGGTAGAAAATAAGCATTTAACTTTATGAAATCTACATGGTAAAAGGATTCTGAACATAAAATTTACCTGAAAAATGCACTGCTGGGATGAAAATTATTTTTACTTCTCCAATAAAGTTTGAGAGATTTAAGTCTTCTCCATATCAGAATAAAAAGTAATACCTGTACTGGTCATGAAATTAAAATCTGAAAAAATCAAAGGTTTTGCTAAAAAACAGGAGAGAGCAAGGCTGCTAAAAAAGTTAATTAAGTACTTAAAGACCTTAAGTAGCGGCAAAGTCCTGATTTAAAGTGGCAAATGGGGCTTTGCAGACTGAGAATTCTGGAAGAACCTGTCAACCTGTCATAAGGTGCAATATAGCTTTGACAGACACTCTATTTTACTGAATACAGTCACTGAATAAGAAATCCTAACCCCAAACATCTCAAAGGATTTAAGAGAGAAAAAAAATCCAAGACTTGAAACAAACAACTTATTGAAATGCTCTATAAATGCTGAAGAGCTCTGAACTTGATTTATATATTAAAAGAGAAATACAAACAATCAGGGTAAGCTTCCCACTGACAAGTAAGTTATTCCAGGCATGCTGTTTAACATACACAGCATCATCACTCACCCAAAATGTTAGATATCAGCAGTGTCACCTTTCCTTTGGAGATGGTTCAGGTTGATGCAAATAAGAGGAAAATGGGGAAATAATGAGGGAAATAAAAGTTCTTTCAAAAGTCATATTCAATCTAGAAGCACGGATACAAAACGTAACTTCTGAAAAAAATCTGAATGGAGGTACGGTTGCTCTTTCAAGGAACAAAAAAAAAAAAAAAATTATCTTTGCCCAAATTTAGCTAGAGGAACTGGGTGGAAAAAAAGCACAGCATTAAAAGCAAAAACCCCAAAATACAGTAAACTGTGGTCTATGGTACAGCGTGATCTTTTGTTGCCTTGTCCCTGTCCTGCCTCCTCTCCACCTTCTGACCCCTCTTCTCCAGTTACAAACTGGGAAGGGGTATATGCTTCCCCTCCCTCTACCTGAACCTGCTCTACTCCAACACACAGGCAAGAATTTCCTCTTGCTTTGATTCTCAAATTTCACTGTCACATCCAGTCTCTCCTTCCAAAGCTTTTCACCCCCGAGGACTACAGCCTGCATGATTGCATTTGATAATACAGACTCTGCTGCTTAAATACCGTACACTTGCAGACAGTTAAAGCATGTTTTACAAAGGTACCATAGAAAGGGGTTTAGCAGCATACACTTCCTGAGTATGCAAGTCACTGCAGCAGCTGGAAAGGAGCCGTGTCTGACATGGCAGAGTTTCCCTCTCCTCACTAGGACAAAAAGAAGCACCCTGAGACAAGGAGTTTGTGCTGCAGCCGCTCACAAGCCATGGCTTCAGAGGGACGATTTGTCTCACATGTTGTTAACGCAGGAAACATATGCAGGAAAAGGAGGAGCGGAACAACAGGCAGGGATTCCCTTCCAAATTTCCAGTGCCATGCAAGAGGGACAGATGTATCCAGCCAGAAATGAACAGCAGTGGGCTGTGCACAGCCTCTCTCAGCTGCCCCAATGAATTGAGCAGCGGCCCTTGTCTCTGCACATCGCTGCATAAGGCATGTGCTGGGAGGGAGACATACTAAGAGATGATGCCCACAATTCTGCAGAACAGCTTTCAAAGCTTGTGCTTTGCCTCAGCCCCCAACCCAGGGAGTTTGAAGGCATTCAGAAACAGTACAAAAACTTGGCTGGAGCTATGAGTCTTAATAGCAGCTTTCCTCCACACCTGTGGATCAGGCAAGCTTCCTACATCTCAATGTGCCTCAAATTTTCGCCTTTCAAAGGAATTTTACATAGCCTCTTGTTTGGGAGAAAACAGGTTCAGAGGCCACACGGCAGCTTCTGCAGGCTTCTCTCAGCATGCCACAGCACCAGTGGCTGAGGCAAAGCCTGCCTGCAACAGCACAGGCAGGGGCATTCTTCAGTCTGGCACCAAAGAGGAAAGCTATCATCCATTTTTAAGTTAAGATTCAGGGAACCAGCTGGGGACCAGCGATTGCCATTTCTGAAGTGCAACAAGAGGAGTGTAACCAGCCTTTCCATAGTAACGAAGATTAGCGGCCTTGAGTCTGACACTCCTCCTGCATTAAAAGATAGGAGACAAAGAGGGAGACAGGTAATTACACCCAAGGAGCCTTGGGGAAATCGCAAACTCCTGGAGAAGCCTTTAGCTGGTCTGTATGTTTCCTCTTGTCTCTGCTTCAGCTGAAGGTCTCCAAGAAACATTTGCCCATTAGGTCATTAGCTTTATTGCAGAAGGTAGCCAGACAGCTGGTAGTGGCTGTTCAATAAAGACTTAGCTTGCCTCTGCACCGTCAAGAATGAGACGGAGAATGAGAAAGAGAACATCCCAAGGCACATCACCTGTCTGGAGTTCATCCTTGATAAGTTAGTGTACTTAGTCAGTCTGAGGGGTCTGACAAATGAACTCTGACAAATCTCACTGGGGCAATTTAAGACATTATTGCATTGCACTGTCTTTCCAAACCCTTCACAAATGTGAGCACCACTGAGCAATCTGGCAGAAAAATTTATATCACGCACTGGCCTCTTCAATTCAGAACCTCGCAAGTCAGCATAAACCCCTTCCCAGCACTGGTTCAAGCTAAGACGTCAACTGTGAACCAGAATGGCTGAGGTCTAAAGAAGATATTGCCTCCTATACAAGTGGCATTAACATCTAACAAAAGTGGAATACGAAATGACACCTCAAAGCATTGCAGCTCCTAAGCAAATACAAATCTAAACATTGAATTTTGATACTAAAATACACATGCAATTTTGTCTAGCAACAGACTTAAGTCTACTCGTGCAGCTCAGGATGCTCTGTCATCACTAATTTTTTGTACTTTATATATCCCTGATACAAACTGAGTATCTTGAAAGGACAGACATAGACTACATCTGGATCACATCACCAGATAACTACAATATTAAATTCCTCTCACTCACTGCATTCTGCACTTCTGCCCAAAACTAAAAAACGTCTGAAGAGGTGACGAATTCTCATGTGTTTCCAACTCCTCAGAAAAGTATTACAGTATTAGCAAGGTTGGAAAAGACCTTGGAGATCATCTATTATGTACAACCTATAACCCAACACGATCCCATCATGTAAACCATGGCACTAAGTGCCTCATTCAGACTACTCTTAAACAACTCCAGGGAAGTTACTCCACACCTCCCTGGGTAGCCCACTCCAATGGCAAATCACCCTTTCAGTGAAGAATTTCTTTCTAATTTCTTTCTAACAGTCAAACCACCCCTGACAGAGCTTGAGACTGTGTCCTCTTGTTCTGTCACTGGTTGCCTGAGCGAAGAGACTCGCTGCCCTCCTCTGAACACATCCCGGTATCTCGACATCTTTGTTAAACTGAGGGGCACAGAAGTGGACAGTTCTCAAGGTGCAGCATAACCAGTGCCAAGTACAGGGTCAGGATAACTTCCCTAGGCCTGCTACACCATTCAGAGCTTGAGCTGGGGTTTCAGCAAGTTCCCATCTTATCTGCCAGTGGTACAACCAGCCACAGAACCATGACAGATCCCAGAAAAGACATAGGGTTTAAAAACTCAACAACAACCAAACAATCTGTATTTATCTGACTAGCTATACATGTGTGATCATAATAAAAGCACTTTCAGACATGATTATTCAATTTGTCTTTTCCAGACCTAACTCATCATCTTTCCATCTAAGCTGATAGATAGGCAAAGATTTATTTAATCAGTCTGCAATACAATAGTTATACTATTTTTTCCTCTGCAGGCATTCAAAATGTGTCTCATCTTCTAGTTTTTCTCAAGGTACTATATCCCACACTCAGAGCGGGAAGCCCACAAATGCTTTAGATTGCAGTGTTAGAAGGGCAATCCACATGAACCAGAAACTTGTCTAAACTTCATGTAGACAAACTTCCTCTACCATCATCTTCCCTTCCACAAGGAGGAGAGTAGGCAAGACACCTTGAAAAGCAAATAACAATTACCTCTTACCTTTCTGAAGAGGCTGCCACCAATTAGCACATTCCTGGAGCTTCTAATTCAGGCAAGAAGAAAGGAGAGAAGTGGGAACAAACAAACAAAACAAAACAAAAAAAAAAAGAAAGGAAAAAAAGAAGAGGGGGCTGTTTTCTTTCTCAGCACAACAGTATTTCCTAAGGGGTGGGGAAAAAAAAGAAGGAAATAAGTATTAGCTTTTATGCCTTTCAAAGAGGCTACAGATTACAATTCCTGTTTGGCAGAGCTACTGTTCTTCTCCTGCCATTCCAAAATCCCAGCCTAGGGTGTCCTATATTTTCTCCATCATCACCTTATCGAAATACAGAATACGAAGGTCGAGTCACCTACTACTAAGAAAAGCAGAGTTAGATTCCTGTCAAAACAGGATAAAGTCCCATACTAGAATAGGTTAAAGTCCAATTCAAAAGTATTCTTGAGCACTTATTCTATATGCTTCAGCCAAACTCACGTCCACTTCCGTAAAAATTCAAATGAGCCACATTTACTATGAAAATACTTGGCAAAAGGCAAATTCCAACATGCACGCTGAACATACAGGTATATACTGACATTCAAGTGCTTATGTACTCTTCCCTGAAAGGATCATACCTACAATTATGAGATACTTGCAATTAATCATAAATTCTATTTCTTTTTATGATGACTACTTTTTCTTTAGACAATCTATATTCTTATTTTCCAGCTGTATTGGATAAATTGTCTTTCAATAACACCAAGACAAAAATAGTATTTTCTATCAGAATGAAGGAAAAGGGAACAAAAAAATCCCCTAACGTGACTAAAGATGTCATTTAGAAATCCAGTTTCACTTCCATGAAACCATATTGCTTCACCTCAGACCATCTCTCACTCTCTGCCCTACTCTTAACACAACTTTCAAGAGTCTTACAGACATCCAGATTTAATGGGCCCCTCCCTACCTCCAGTACCTGCCCCTGATGAAAGGCAGGAAAATCAAGAGGAAAATTATTTTAAAGGGTGCATGAAAGACATTAACATATTTGAGGATATGACAATCAATGTTTTCCATAGGGAATGAGCAAAGGGAAACACATCCAGTCTGTTCTGCATCACACTTTGCTGGCTTATATTCATACAGAAAACTCTAACTTTGTCTGTCCCATGGAAAAGCTGAACACAAGTTCTCAAAATGAAAAAAAAAGTCTATGCTACCTTACATTTCCCCACACGTTTCTACGTCCCTCAAAAAGATAATTAACCCATCTGCTAACAGCATACAGATCCTAGCCTCCCAGAGGAGATTTTAAATAAGGGGCCCCAACAGATAGGAAACAACATAAAAAGCAGCACTTCCATCACAGCATCTCCCTCAAAGCCACCATGTCTGTCCAATTCTAAATGGCCACAGTTCCTGCATTTCTCTAGGGGACAAAAGCTCTCTTTTTCTCTCCTCCTGTCAGCAAGACTTAAAGATGCAAGAGTAATTCTGTCCAGATTCCCCTCTAGATAGGCAATGATTTAAAGAATTCATGAAGTAGCAGTAGTGGTGTAAATAAACAATGAAAAACTAAATAAAGATCGCAGAGGACGACGACACACCAAAAAAGGAGAGAAAGAAGAAGATCAGAGATTCACAACCTCTTCTGCTTTGTTACATGCACCCACAAACAGGCTAAGCAATAATCCGACAATGTAAAAGGAAGGATCCTGACACAAAAATGTAACCACTCGAAAACCTGACTCCTCAACCTCCTCCCTACCAGCAAACCTTCCCACAGTATTTAATTCCACTTTCCCAATGTCTTACATGCCTGAGTTGCGTTTCTGCTTTCTGTCAGCTTTCAGCCCTCTTGTACTAACTGATGAAAAGCAACTTAAGCCAAAACCTGGAGAACTCAAATAGTTATATCTTTTTTTAAAAAGGGAAACAGTGCTGCAAGCCCTCATTGTGAGGATGGAGAAGATATGACCCTTAGTGAATTGGTCCTGACATGTGTACATCCCGAGGCTACGTGCAAATCAATACTTACTGAGCAGCTCAGCACAGATCTGGGCACAAAATGCAAGGAAAAAAAAAATCGTATTGCCCCCTCAACCATACACTAGCTTTGTATCCTTAAATCAAATGCATCATTTGCTTTTCTTTTTCATTATGAAATCAGAAGGATGCTTTTGACAGCATTTTTCTTCCTGCTAAGAGAAATTCCCTACATATGTCAGGTAAAGCATGTTAAGAATTGAAATACTGGTTACATTTCAAGTGCTTAAAAATTTTATACTTCCATTCTCTTACTAGTAGGAGAAATAATTTAAGGCAGACATACAAGACTTGAAGGAAGCATATTTTTAAATCAAACAAAAACAAGAGGTGGCAAAAAAGAAGGCTGAGTGCAAACCCCAAGTTTTTTAACATCATTCTCACGGACACAGAAACCTGCCTTAAGTACCATTTAGGGACGTAGGTTTGACCCATCATTCACTCCAAAGAAGATGAGATTGCTGTGTTCTCAAACCCTCAGGAAAGAAAAAAAAAAAGTAAAATTAAGTAAAATAATGCACTACCCAAAAGTCAAATTCTAAGCAGAGAAACCTAGTGAAATAAGTTACAATAGCAAAAGACTTGACTAAATTCCTGGCAGGGCCAGAGATAATTTGTATGAAAAAATTGTCAAAATGTTTTGGGTATGCAGCCACTACAGTAAGGAAACAAACAGAAAACTGGGAAACACTGTACCAAAACTCAACAAATTGTTGACATTAACATTAGATAAATGAAGAGGCATATGTTGAGACAAACACCCTCAGATGGTGTGTGAGTCAACTTTTGCAATGAATTTAGCAGAGTTGCTTTCCTATATCAAGCTTAATAAAAATAATCCTTGATTCCACCAGCTAGGGTCTGGGTTTTCACTAAATATCACATGACGTCTGCAATTGTGGATAGTACCCAAGCTGAAGACTGAAACCTGTAACAGGGATTCTGGAATGTGATCTTCACTAAGAATTACTCTTTCTTTCTGAATGATGATGCCAGATTTATTCCTCCTTCTGCAAAGTGAAAGCACACAATTTTTTCCCCAGGTATTACCTAAGTCCAGCCCACTTCCTACAGTTAAACACAAACTCACGCATGCATGACATTTGTCAGGATCTAGGTCTTGACTGATCCAGAGATGTTTTACATTAAGAAAATAAAATTTTGGGAAAGCAGTGCCCCTCACTTCCAGTCTGCACCACAGGACTGGTGAAGGGCCTGCTCGCCTTACCATTTCTGATCCCTACAAGAAGCCCCCATCAGCATTTTGGGGAACATCTGTGCCAACAGGAGCTCCTGTTATACACCACCAACCTGGAAGATTTTCTAGTTTACTAGGTTGTCTAGCTGTATGATGTCTGTTAATTCCATTTCACAAAGGAATCAGATGAGAGCCGTGCTGTATGTAACAGAACCCTTCCCAAACCATCTCCATAACACAAAGCAATACACGGTTTAAAAGGAGGTGGGGATCATCATTACCACCTCACACAATTTTCAGAGGAAAACCAAAAAGTGTTCTTGCAGTTTTTCAATCTACATATAACCCATAGCTATATACACGCTCAGTGCACACTGATGGAAGTAGGTTTATATCAATAGTAAAACATTCTTTTTCTTTTTTCTTGTTCATTTTCCAACCTCTTGATCAAGGAGAGGCAATAAAACAAGGGAAGTGGCAATCTCCGTTTCTCATTGCAAAAAACAAAGAGGCAAGCTGAAAACAAGAATATTAAGATACTTACTCTTAAATATCATGATGAAACTGGTGGGAAAATAAAAAGCAAGAACTTTTTACATATCCATTCTTAAACAATCTGTAATTAAAATGTTTCTCAGAACAGTATCAGAAGCATCTCTCCTATTAATAAAATACATTAGACTATAGTGTCCCTGCCATTAATGGCAGTGACATGTCCCAGGAGGTTACTCTCGACACCCTTCCTTAACTCTCAAAGCAGGACTCTCAGCCTTGGCTTTTGAAGCCAGGAATCTCACCTGCCCCTGCCTCAGGTTCTTTCTTCAATCTGTTTTCTAGAATCTACAGAACCAATATGAAATAGACCTTCCATGTAACATTTCACATAAACACAACATGGTGTTTACCTACAGCAACATAAAGAGAACAAGCTAGAAATTAGCAAGTTCTTATTTAATTTATTGTGAAGTAAAACCATATTATTATTATTCATGCACATGTGCATAAGCACATTTATGTCTACCTGTCTTATACACAGAACAGGGTAAGCCTTCCACCACAAACTCCACTATTAGAGACATCTGATGAACAAATAAGCTTCTTCAAACAAATACTATCCCCAGAACTGTATCTGCACAAAGGCAGGAAGCTCTTCTCAAGTATCTACTACAAATAGCCAAGAAAAAAGTAATCAAAATATTGTTGCAGAAGTACAGACCAAGCGTAAAATCATGGTAAGAATCAACAAAAACACAGATTTCCTAAATAAATTCTTCTTTGATTTGCCCAGGTCTCAGTGAATTCACGGGATCCACCATCAACAGATGTCTAAATAAAAGACTAGTTTTACTTCCATGAAGGGTATTTCCTAAACAAGCACAGCATAGCAACCTCAGAATGACATTTCCTTACAAGCCTAACTGCTGTGACCCCAACTATAATGAAAAAAATATTTCATTTTCTCTTTACTATCTAAAAAGGTACTTATCTATATACCCTATATTTAATAGGCAAAGCCTTGAGAACCAAACCCAAGGAACTCAAGCAAGGCTTTCTTTTAGAGAATGAATTGCTTTCTTCTAGATCTAGCTACAAAGAAAGAAGTAAATGTTTGGAAAAATTATTCCCCTTCTCTGTTTCTTTAGAAGGGACCAAAATTCTTTGTGCTCCTCAACCCTTCCAAAGTGACTTAGGTGACAGGATGCTGATAAATCAGCTGAACTAACAGCGTGGGATTGGGGCTCAGGACCTAGGACATAAGAGACAGCAAAATCAAGTGCATGGCCACGTCCAGGAAAGCAGCATCTTCCTGGGGGGTCCTGCTGGGGTGGCAGTGGCTGATCCTGGGTGCTGCTGTCAATGGGCTACGTGCTGACTTGACAACAGCCCTAAGGGGGCATACAGAAACATTTGTTTCTCAACACCTGCCTCTATCTTACAAGCTTGATTTCATATTTTTCTATCTTATCCTTAATTAAAAAGAAGATACACTTCATGTCAGAAATCTGTATTTTTTGAAGCTTGAATCATTTAGCCTGTTAAACCCAAGCTGTAATATGGGTGTTATTTCTTAAAAACATACAGTAAATGCATTAAATAATTGATAGTCATTAAACAGGAAAAAAATTTAAACAGCTCTCAGCTTTTATCAATCATTAATGAAGTTTCCACTTGCACATCTCACTGGGTTGCTATCATATAACACAGAGCAAAGAGTACAAATCCTGAAGGCATGAATTCATTTTCTCTTGACGCAGAGTAAAAATATTCTTGGCAGCAGGAGAGAGGCTAAAATATGAAGCAGAATGGTTGAAAGGAGGCTTCTGCCTTTTGCAGTAAACAGGTAGCAAAAGGAGGGAGCAGCAATTTTAGGCAGTGAAGCCCATCGACTTCTCATCTCCTGTAAGGGCCAGTAACAATGTCATCCATCACCTCCAACACCTGGCAGCAGTTACAGCCAGCCCAATAGTGTTTACAAATTTAATCCCTATTTGAAATATATGTTAATTCAATGGCATATGGGGAAAACAAGGAGCATCAATGTGAATGTAAAGCATCCAGCAACTTGAGCAAGATGAAGATTTCACCCCAAGCTGCTCACCAGCTAGTGAGTCAGTGAAACCGATAATGTGCAGAAACCCCGAACTATCAAACTGATATCCTCACCTCAGAAAAATTATTAAGACTGGGATAGTCTCTTGAAGCTATTACGAACCTTAAGTGGGACAAGTTATGACTCGACTTAATGTTTTTATGAGGTCTGAATGACTCATGTCAATATGGGGGATCTGGAGATGGGTGCCAATTGGCGGCACCTTGCCTGGCTGCAATAGGACAGCAAACTCGGAAAGGAAGTAACATCCCATTTTTTGTCCATTTTATGCACAGACTGAAGACCTGTCTTACAAAGCTGCTCTCTCAACTTTCGTCCCCAGCAACCTTATTAAAATTCATGAGTTAAAAATGCAACAAAGAGAGAACACAATTCACAGCTACAGGCCAGGTATAACTGCAGTATGCAAGGACCTACCTGACCCACCTCTACAGCAGCAACTGTAGGCAAGCCATAGACATAAAAATATCAATGGAAAACACACAGAAACACCAGTGCTGGCTAGCTATTCAGACAGTGAAACCTTAGCCCTGCAGCAGCCCTGCTACTGGAAACCAAATTAATTTGTTTTAAACTACCTTATGTCTGTTTAAATGAGCTGCAGTAATAGCTCTGGAGCACAGTGCAGACATGTCCAAAAGCTAAACACATGCCCACACCCAAAGCCCACTTAGAAAGTATTAACAGCAAAAACTAGTCATAACCAAAATGTTTAACTCCAAATGATGGCTGCAATTCCTTAAAAAAACCCGTTTCTGTTCACCCACAAAAAAAAAAAAAAGTTAAAGATGTTTTATGTGTAAATGTAAAAGATGTTAAAGATTAGAAAGAAGTACAGAAATAATCATTGCCTGTTCCCAAAAACAAAGTCCTACAAAGGTTAGTATTTTTTCCTGAAAATGATTCAAGAATGAACTGAGTTGAGCAACAAGATAATGCCAAATGTTGATTCAAATGTAGCCAGGAAAAGCTGCTGTCACTGGAAAACATTTTCTAGCCTGACTGTTTACAGGCAGCTATGTTATAAATACAAAAATATTTATTTCCAAGAACCATTAGTGCAAATCTCTATCATGTCAAAAAAAAGTCATTTAAGATACACATCTCATTACACTGCATCTCAAAGAAGGTAACACAGTATTTAAAGTAATAATACAAATGCTATTACAGCACTGAATTGATTTCATGATATATCAACAAACTAACTCACAATCAATTTCTGTGTAGTATTATTCCTTACCTATATAAACAACTGTAAGAGTAATAGCTCATATCATTAATGTCGCACACAACCACCACCAGCTTTCACACTGGTCAGGAAACAGCCTGTCCCTAAGGCCATAAGCAGCACACCACCACCCTGCCTGCCAAGATGAGAACAGAAATCAGGGCACGGACATGAGGTGCTTGGGCCAGCTCCACAGCTGCGGCAGCTGAATGAACCACAGGCTGAACAGCCAGCTTTGCCAGGGCTGACATCCCCTCCCCACCACCATCCACCTCCAAGGCGAGACAAGGAAAAGGATCTGCTCTGAGGGGGAAGGGAGGGGGCATGAAAAAGTATTCATTACTTGTAACTCATCCTTCTTCCCAAACCTCTTGTTGTTGGGGTTTTTTTTTTTAAAAAAAAAAAGGTCTAACAAAAAGAAAAAAAAAATTAAGTTCCCATCTCTTCCCCACACACCAAAGATGTTAATTTCAAGCAGCTATAATTGCTATTAAATTTTGCCTGGCATGTAAAGCACATTAGCCTTCCAATAAAGTATCTAGATTTTTTATTTTGACACCACAATCTGGATCTCTAGCTCAGAGATGAAGTGGGAGCATACGAGTCCCTAGCATTTCCCCTTCCTAGCCCATGCATAAGCACAGGCTACAGAATCAACTCAGATCCCCAAATACAAGTCTCATGACAACTGCAGCCATGCCTAAGGAAAATCAACTCTGAACTAATAAAGAAAGCCTTTCCAATTCTCCCTAGTGTTTGTAAGGGAATCAGAGAAGAGAGTAGCAGTCTAGTACAGAACAGTAGGTTTAACTGAACCATCAAAGATGCACACCTGAGCCTTAACTACATCTTTGACTTCCGTTAATTTCAGAGGCAGGACTTTTCTGTAGAAGATACCTATTTGGGTCTTATATGGCAGTATCTGTGCATGCACATCTCTTTATTTTTGTAAACTGATTCCATGATAAAAGTAATTTAAAATAACAAAGCCAAACAACTGTCAAACTACCACTAATATAAGCCTTCAAACAGGTTTCCATTTCATAAATCATTTTGGTGATCTGGTTTCACACCACCCCAGGGAAAGTTACATGCATAACAGAGAAAATTCACTATCAATATACAGAGATCATTTGGCAACAACATTGCTACTAGTAAAGACCTGTACAGTGGCACCATGATTTCACTGCATTGCATATACAGGATAGAAGAGTTGTTTAAACCCAAAGGATTAGCTCCAGGTTTGCAAAATCATCAAAAGACAACCAGTTCTGCTTGATGTGTCTGGGCATCTACTCCTCCCTGAACCAGTACACAGTGGGCATGAGGAAGACAACAGGCATTACTGGAAGGTATTAGCCTGCTGCCTTTGCTAGAAAAGCAAGTTCAATCATTTTCAGGGGTCTAGCAAGTTCAGATCTCAAAAATGGAAGATATTCCTCTCTTAGCTGAAACTTGTCCAAGTCTCCTGGTCAAAGACAGTGCTAGGAACATCATTATTTTGGACACTACACACATTTTCAGTATTTATTACATTAATGCTTTCTATTATTTTGTAATAATAACCCACACTTTAACTACTTTCGATTTCTTTTTTTTGCATAAAATGAATTCTCTTATTCTGTTCACAATTTTTTTCCTTTGTGACAGAATTCTGATTAAGTGATCAATGGCTGAGATTGAATACTAGTCTCCCAGACGAGGAAAAAAAAAAAAATCAGTGAACCATAATTTGGTTGTGCATATATAGTTGGCTGTCTTTTCCACCTCTCGCAAATTTCCTTGTCCTGAACCTCAGATTGTCACAAATAGCTCTTATTATTTTTCCTTTGGAAATTCATCCAAGAGCTAATTTCTTGTTACAAGTCATTCAGCCTCAGGAATTCAACCAGCAACCAAAGCAGAGGGCAAACCAACTGGCTCCAAAGGTCCCTGTACAAGGATCATCTCCTGAATGAAATTCTAATTCCTGACAATTCTGAGATTCCTAAAACAAAAATATAGCTGCAGCATAGCCTGATACACTATGATACAATTAATAACAGAGTATATATATTCCTTGTGCTCCAAGATCAGTGGCTTTTCCACAGCTTCTATCTCCCGTGTGAATTATTTCTCCCTCTAATCAAATAATTTGAAATATTTTCAAATAGAATAAGTTGAGCGAGAAGTATTTAGTAACTGGCTTTCTGAAGTTATCATAATTTTCATAACAAATGTAGCTATACCTGATGTCAAATGCAGAACTAGAATTCCAATAACAAGGCTTCAGCTGAGCTTCTTCTGTGAACAATAATAAAAATGCAGTAGTCAAGAGAGGAAATTCAGGATCAATGAGAGAAACATGTAACTAGCAGTCAGACCCCAAAATGCATAACAGCAACCAATTGCCTTTCAGTCAGAGGTTCCAAGTCTGCAAACATCACCACGGTAGGAATCACTTGACTTCCCTGGCCTTTTACAAGCTAGTTAGCAAAAGCAAGGCTTACACGGCTGATCCTGCATTTCCCATTTGATCCATCCGTACTTTCACATCAGCAACGATGTCTTACAAATATCATCAGCTGCAGTTTGAATTCTAAGAATTCTAATTAACACAGATCAGAACCACTGTATTTCCCTGAAACTTTTTTACAAAATCCTGGCTATTTTCTGTGGCATCACCTTCTCCCAACTCCCCCAGCCAGCATCCTCAGGTGCCTGTCCTGTCGTGCCCTATTCCACACTACTGCAAAGGTCTTGAGCAGGGACAGTTGATGAGGTTTGTCACCAACATCCCAGAGACCAGTTTAGAACAGAACATTTTAAAGCTGCATTAGCTACAGGTGCTCGGTTTATTCTGCGTGCCAGGAGCTGAGCCAGTGGCAGAGTTTTTAGACAGAAAGATCCAGGGAAATATCTCAACACTTCTGGCCTTTTCTTGTTATTCTATTAGATGTAACTACAAGCTATTACCCTACAAGTTATGCACAAATATCACTTGTCAATAGTACGTTAAGAAGAAGAAAAAAGGTGCAATTTCCACCAGCCTGACTGTGAGAGAATTTCTCGTCTGTCACGCTGTGGCATGTATGCAAAGCTTCTCAGCAGCTTGTTCCCCGACAATGGATTTGCAAAGCAAGAACTGAGGGGATTATTTGATTCAGCGTCTAGTCAAGTGGCCAATTCCTTCAGCAATCAATACTAATCAACAAGCTAAAGCCTTGTAAGAAAAATCAGACAGGATTTGAATCCTTCCTGCTACAGCAAGCTGGGCTCTGAGGCCTTATGGTCCAACAAAGACACTGCAGATGCAGAAAAATACATTCATATAACTTGGGTCTGATTATTACTGTTTATTAATTTGCACTTTACCTGTGCAGAAGAGACCTTAAAATGACCACAGGTGACAAGGAAGAAGAGAAATACATTTTAGAGGAAAACACAGGCCATCCTCACACACACAATTTCTTCACTAATATCATCCAGCATATGACTTTTCCTATTATTCTTGTCTTCCAGAAGGAATTCTTAAGAGATGTTAATTACATAGCTATGACAGTATACATGGGGAGAGCAGAGTGTCAAAACTGCAGTAAGAACTTAGGGAAAAAGCCAGCCAGATCCTTAGGAAAATTAAATTAAACAAACAATTTAAAAAAAAAAACAAAACAAAACAACAAAACCCCCACCAAACAACAACCCACCCAAACAACAAACCCACACAAAAGGGCTTTAGGTTAGGTTTTCAAATGCCCCTTCTGTTCATTCAAAGCCCATGTTCAATGCACTTCTATTTCCTTTGATATGGTATTAAACCAGAAACCTTCGAATCATCAAGCAGGGTCTTTGGCATCTGTTAAGGCCTAGCATTCGAGTTGTATTTTAACAAACCTGTGAGCCCTCGCTCATCTGTCTTTAAGAAGCAGAAAGTACACAAATCTGTTTCCCCCTCCATTATGCTGTGGCTCCAAATCCCATCGCAATTACTAAGTAATTCTTGGCATAGCTGTATAAGAATGACCAAACCCACATTCAAAGAGAATAAATTGGCAGGCAAGCAGTGTTGACTAGGTGGAGGGGGAGAGCTGGGAACACAGTGTTTCCAGGAGTGCCACACACTTTGACGATAGGGCAGAAATGGGACGATGCAATGATCCAGCAGAACAGAATGGCTTGTTTCTGTTTATCAGGGGACAGCTCACTTGGATAACAGGAAGCATAATGACCTCAGGCTGCATGAATAGCCAGATTCAGAAGGAAAAGTATTAGGGTTTGGGATTCCTAGAAAATAGCTGACAAAAATGGGTGATCTGTAGCTTTGGACTGTTCTGCAGCAGTAAATCTGTAAATGAGGAACAGTTGGGCAAATCTGAAACAAAAATACCAGCTTTCACAGAAATTCACCCTCAGATCCAGCAAAGTTTGACACATGACAAAACCAGGATTTCTGTATTTTAAGTAAAGCCTTAAGAACAATTCAGAGGTATATTTAAGTTACTGTAAAAATATACCTATGACCAGATGTTAAATGCTGTGTTGAGACACTGCTAACCTGCTAGCAAATCCCATGCTCAGTGCCCTACTCTTCATCCACCAGAACGTATCAAGGTCATTCCCAGCAGACAGATTTCTTCCACAGCCCTTTCAAGACTGCAGAAAAGTAAATATAAATGTGTATACATTATAGATATATCCAAGTTTTAAAAAATGGAATATATAGCTATACTTTGTACTTATTTACATGCCCTTTCCATATACATTCACACTTGTTTATGCAGAATAAAAGCTCCACATTTTAGAAATGACCAAGTTAGAGTTTTTGCACTAAGCAATGATGATTAAAACCTGAATACATTTCACAGTGGTGAATCACACTGCAAAGTCTCTAGGGACCAGAGCAATTTGAATTGGCATAAACGAATGTTTCCCAGTCTTCTGCTGATTCTGTAATGAGTTATCTTCCAGCCTCGCCAATCATTTCTTGGAAGGCAGAGCCACTCTCCAGCTCTTTAGCTATATTCACCTCTTACAAGTGCTTACATTATGCTTGCTTCCACATGTGCAACTGCTGCTGTCTCACAACAGCAGCTCACCTACACTTTCGACCTTTCATCAAAGCCATCCATGCACTCCCTCAGAACTTTCTTGACCCATACCTGCATGGAGCCCATTTTCCCATCGGCTTTTATCTTCCCAAATCACCAAATGAACTAACTTCTAGATCAGCAAAGACGGAAGAATGCAAACAAAGCAGTCTCAATCCCTGGACCCACATTTAAACTGACTGTCCCTCTAGACCCAGACCACGAGCCTTTTCACATCAGCAGCTCTGCCAGCAAGTCTCTGAAAGACTTCTGATCTCAAATGTTAACATATTCCCCTGCTGATACAAGTTTCACCTCAAGAGAAGAGAGGAAACAAGCTACACAAAAATAGAGCTGATGAAAAGCAGGGAATGACTGGATCTGTGTCAAATTGGGGTTACAACTTTTTTTTCCCCCCAGGTACACAAGGGTTCACACACTCAAGTCTCCTTTTGAGCTTACTGTGCAAATACCTGAACTTCAACCAAAACTGCCAAAAAACACTTGTAGGAACTTGCCTGAATGGCATGAGAACCTTCTGGCAAACGTGGGCATAGTTCTGCTTGGGGGGTTCAAACAAGTACACTTGCAGAGAACTGAGTAGGAATCTCAACAATGGACTACTAAACAGACAATTTTTGTAAAAAACTGACATGATGTTGCCAATCTGGTTTATGGTGCTACATTAATTCTACAGTTAATGAAGTTAGTTTTGTTTCTACATGAACACACCCAAGACAAATTTTGCTGATACTTAGGCTTAAACCTTTTTTAGATCTCCCACAGTTCCTCAGCCTTGAGTTCTAGCAGGACATTTTACTTTTACTTTAACTGACCTTTTTCAGGAAAGTATTCAAATTGCTGACAAGACACACTACTGGCATCCTCCCCCCCATGGCCATCATTGGAGTGCTGTTACTTTTTCGTGTTTTAGCTTTGTATTTGGCCATTTCTTAAGGACTTCAAGCACAAAATCTAAGGTTCAAAGACTATAGGCCAAAGAACCCAAACAAAGTTGAAAGGCACAAAAACGTATTGAGTTAGTAAGATGTAACTGGTGTCATCACATTATGAATACAGTGATCCTGAGCATATGCACATTACAGTATGGTACTTCCAATGGCTAAAATGAGGGAAAAAAAAAAAAAGCCATTTCACTCATTCTAAATACAGTGATTTTACAGGCTGACATCGGTGTATGAAGTAAACCAGTTATCAGCAATTTAAGTTTTTGTTCTGGAACAGAGAAACAAGAGAAAGAGGAACTTTCAATGGAAATTACTAGAGGTAATAACCCAGTAATACAAAGTCAACAGCATTTTTAATTTCTGCCACCTCCTAACACCCCAGATGCTAACAGCTGTTCATTAATCCATCAGTCTTGAGGCCTCATAAGCTGCCTCTACTCCCTGGGACTCCAGCTGCGCAGAGGAAGCACCGTATCTCTCTGAAGCATCACACCACAAAAACTGTTTTCAATCCCCTAGAACCAGTAGTCTTGCTCCACCTTTTCGTTACTTGTATTATTTTCAAGCCAGACATAAAATGGGCTTCCTTGACAAAATTTTCAGAAGTTGAAATTTCAGCAACACCCTGGGAGAAGGCCCAAAATACCTAAATAAATCAAAACCACAACGAACTTATATCCAATAGAGCTCTGCTGTCCGCTTCCTGACAGCTTCTATCTATCCAACAAATTACAACCAATTAAATCTTTTCTGAGGAAAGTTTTTGTTTACAGTAATGCTGAAGGGAGAGAAAAAAAATTAGGGCTAAGAGGCATTATTCCAAGTTTATTAAAATAATTAATTCATCCACAAACACTACTGAGAATTGCCTTAGGTTTCTGCAAGGGACTTCAGTTTTGTTATTTCATGTAATTGTAGTAACCAAGAGCTCCTAACCAGGTTCTGCAAGCATTAGTTCAGTTAAAATAGAGAAGATTTAAGGAACTGGAGTCTTTCTTAGAACTCCTGGGTACTTCCCTTCCATTAAAAGAAAAAAAAAAATTAAAAAAAATCACTTGACAAGTAGATCAGTTGTTTACTCTGTTTCCAATCCAAAAGGCTTACAAGAAAAGCCCAGCTTGCAAGTCTATTGGCATCTTACTGCAAGAATGCTAAAAACAAAGTTCAGCTTCTCCATAGCCACACATCCAAAAAGGTGAACAAATTAAAGTCAGCAGGTAATTGGACTAGCATCCCTAAACCACTAATTTCTGAATTTTATGATTTTGAAAATATTACTTGGAACCTTTATCATGCTTTCCCAATTCTTCTCACCATTAATCTAAAACATTTTGCTTTCAAATGATAAAAGCTTAATGTTCCTCAGAAAAACTTCTATTAAACCTACAGTTTAATACCTGGTGACGCAAATGAGCTTTATTTTCCCTACAAGGAAACTCTGGTGACATTGTTGAATACACAGACATTTAAGTTTTGATCTAATAGTCAAATCAGAAAACACTTTCTGAAAAGTCTCATCATGATTACAGGTGATGAAAGCAGGCTACATTATAATTTTATAAAGGCCTTAATTCTCAGTATTCCATAACCTATCAAGCAACTGCATCTTTCTTGAAAAGATTGCAACCTTTTGGAAACGAGGCACAGAAGAGAAGCAAAGATCTAGTAACTCGCAAGCTGCCCCAGAAGTCTGTAGCAGAACCAAGCACATTCCTTACTGTCCTGCTTCCACTGCTTCCCTTCACATTGCACTCATCTGTGGAGTGTTAATAGCATAACACATGTTAATGGCCCTGGCAGAATCCAGTGCTACGTTTTATACTCTCAGACAGCATGCTATCAATTCTTGGAAGTAAATACTGCACTTTGATGCACATGATCCAATGACTCAGGTAACATGCGCTGCTTTTTAGAGTTTCCTGAAAGCAGATCCTCAAAAACCCCGTAACTGAATCAGGGCTAAAGAGAAGGGCAGAAAACAGCAGCACCACATCTTGCAGAACAAAGAAGGGCGCTCCAGAATAAACTTCCTCTTCCATCACTTGCGTGTTCCCTTCACTCTATTTAATATGGGCATTCGTCCGTAGCCCTACATTAAAGAGAACACTGTAATATATTAAAGAATATAAAGAATACCTGCCAAAACACTTTTTAAACCCTCAGAGAAACTTCTACAAATCTGCAAACCTCATGGTACAGCACTTAAATACCAGTAAGCAGGTTGTGTATCCCCAGAAAGGCTAACTTATTTAAACAGAATGATTAAATAGGATTTGAAATTACTCTGGAAAAAGAATCAAAAAAACATGCTACAAAGGTATACTCTGAAATGAAGGGACAGTCGCAGAATTAAGCATTCACTGAAATGGCTTGCTGGGTGAAACAATAACTAAAGTATAACACATAGTGTTAAATAAAACAAAACAAAGAAACAAAACAAAAACAAAAACCCCACACCAACTGTCTTTTTCACTGCAAGTAGCATCTGTAAGTAGACCACTAGACTTCAATTCTTGACTTTCTGCCAAAAAACTTTTGCAGTATGTTTCTCTCCTAAAAAGTTCTCTGAAGGTTAAAACAAGCCTAACAGTAATAGTCAGATGGCATTTATCTGCACAACAAATTCAGCTACAAACCATCAATATTTATTAGCTATAAATCTCAAGCCCTCTTGCCAGTTACAAGTTATATAAATTAATCTTGCTTAAGATACTTATCAACATATTTTCTAACTTTACCATCATTAAAACAACATACACTAAGTACCCCTTGTCATAGTCAGCAGCTGTTTGCACTTAGCTTTCTGCACCTTATTTTATATTTGGCTAAGCTAACGAATATTAATATTCCAGCTTCCTTTCTTTTCTCACATTTGAACTCCAAGGTAAAACTGTGTCAAGTTAAAAATATAAATAATAATTTATTACTAGCATGTAGAAGTTGCATAGATCAGAGGAAAACAAAGCATTTGCAGTGTCAAACGCAGTGACTGTATTTTAAAAATGCAACAAATTTGGAAAGAACTTTCAATTACAATTTAAGCCTTTGGCTCTTGCAAAAAACAGCTGGGCAAACATTTGAGAAAAACTATAGCAGGTACCTTCTAAAGGTACCTTTAGAATAAAGAATAGATTTTTATAGGGCTCTTTAAAACTTCAGTATTGAATTCTATGGTGCTCTGATATTTTCATGAGCAATTAAGTCACTACATGAAGAATGTGGAACTGCAAACCAAGTTCACTGGCTTCCCTCAGCCCAAAACGAGACAGTATGATATATTTACAAACTTCTGCTGTACTCCTAACATTCTTATGCCAACAAAGATATTGATGTACCCACCTCCTGTTATGAGGTACAGAGGCTGAAATAAAAGAAGGCCAGCAGAACACCTGAGGGTTTTCAGAGTTTAATTCAGCTTATGATATTTAAGCATATGGTCAAAGTAAGCACTTTTCTGAGTAAGGACACTTCATGGATGTGGCATGTTCTTGCTAATCTGGATCAGCACTTATGGCAAAGTTTTATAATGAGCAGTAGCATGCAGAAATTTCAAATATCAGATCATCTTATGACAATGCACCAGAGAGCAAACAGATGAAAATAAAGCAGTTCACCTTATTCTAGTCTTCTTCCCAAAAGAGCATTTGGGAAGACCATGCTCAGTCCTTTCAGAATTCTATGTACAGGGTGGCCTTTGACCTTAGAAAGGGAGAAACACATTTTAAATCTAAACTGTTCATTCTAACCACTTTTCTTAGATTCTGCACTTGACAACTACACAAAGTAAAACAGAACATATTCTTATACCTGCTTTCAAATCAAATGCAGTTTGCAGTCATGGAGACAGATGAAAAGAGGGTGAAATAAATTTTCTGTTGGAGCAAGTTTGGTTTTCTTGACATGATAGGTCTATTTGTTGGGGCTGTCTCACTAGTATGGCTCACTGAGAACACACTCAATGAAATGCAAGGTTCTGTATTCACATTATATACTCTCCTCAACTCTCAAGAGCAACTACATGAAAACAGCTTCAAATTTACTCTAATTTGAGCAATTAGACTTAGGTACATTTTAACATGTAAGGATGTTCTCAACTGACTGGTACTAGTATCTCAGTGTAGCAGTGGGTCAGTGCAGCAACGAATCACTTTGCCTGTGAAGAGAAGTTCTTTTCCAAGATGTAACTGGTGGAAATCAGCTGAACAGCCACATGTTCATCAGTTCAAAACCATCACAAGGCTTAGCACCACGTGCAGTATTTGCAGAAAGGAACAGAGACACATATTAGGATGGATAGAAGTAACCAGACAAATGAACACAGGCCAAGGCTGGAGAGATGCATGCTCTGCATCACCCCTCATTAAACCCACCTCAAAGGGATGATGTGCAACCCAGCCTTCATATCACACACTGAGACTGACACCTATAACCATTACAACTGGTATTTGAAGCCTGATCGGTTTGATGCTCTGGCATGCCTTAAACCCTATGGGAACATCCACTTCAACTATTGTTCAGGCCAGAAATTTAGCTGACAGATCTTAACTGTAATTATCATGCCATGCTGAGGGAAAGCTTTACATGCTCTGGGTGTACTTCTGCAACAGGCTGCATACAACGAATTTCTGCATATCTTCTAACCAAATCACTAACTTCAAAAGAAAGATTCCATAAGCTCCTGCAAAAGGAAAGCAAGATGACAAGCCTACACACTCAGTCTAAGCTGAATTTGTTATTATGAACTGGACTCCATGGTTTCTTTCATGTAACACTCAGCCAACTGTATGGTTTTATAAGGTGCCAGAGGAATGTATTTCCTGTTATCCGAAACACATCACTTCTAGAGCACATGAACGACAGTTTGTGTCAAGTTTCTACAATAAACTAAGAGGGCTGTCAAGTCTGATGGCATATTAGTTTGTCACTTGTAACAGGCAAAGCTGTGTGAGCAGATTAGACAATGCTACATAATTTAATAATTTTATCATCTATTCTACTTGACATTACCAGCTATTCCTCATGATTTCATCTGCCTGTGAGACTATGTGCCAGATGCAGTGTCTCTGCTAAAATGAGTATTGTCTATCTATACACAGCACTGCTTAACCCATAAAAGGCAAGCTTGGCTTTCAGCACAAAAAAAACCAAACAACCTTCAACTTTAATTCCTGGAAACTCACACATACAAGTTCAGAGCAGCTCTTCTCAAAAGCTAATGTAGAATGAGATCTATTCAGGCAAATTTACTAATTTAAAATATATAACATTTACTTGCAGACTTTTAATCAAATGCACAACAGCAAAGCCTTAAACACTGACCCTCTGCAGAGGATACAGTGTAGTGAAAACCCAAAAGGTTACCGAGAAAGAAAAGGAAGAAAAAAATTAAGCTGTACCATACCAAAAAGCCTCTGACAGCATCATTTTAAGGAAGTCAAATACATAATACATAGAATAATATACACTACATAGGACACAAACACATGGAACTGCTATATACAAACATATCCCCTCCCATAAATGTTTACAGTTACCATGAATTAAGGAGTGAGATACATAGTTATCAATGAGTAGAACAGGGGCAGACAGCTACATGTAAACCAGTTATGGTGTTTAAAAAAAGTAGCAGCAAAGCAGCCACATGCAGATACCTGCAAGAAAAGGTTGGGCTTGCATTGTAGATTTCTTTCTAAACACAGTTTCCAGTTCAAGGCTCCAAGGAAAGTGAGGACAGACAAGAGGTGAACAGCTAAGATTAGGACCAGAGAAGGAGTTCAAGACACATTGAATGAACTACCTACAATGGGAATTAAAATCTTCCCTGGAAATACTGTTTCCAGCATGCTCTGCATATTACTCACTTCAAACTGCAGAAGGGATAAAAATCAAAATATTTTGCTCCAATTCTTGTGCACTTGGCACTTCTCTGCAAGCGTTCAGTAAGAAAAATTGCTTTTGTACAGATGCAAGAAATCCCAAGGGGGTAAAATGAGCCAAAAACTTTTGCTTTGCTGACCACAACTCAAAGAACTATGGTAGCTAAAATGGTATCAAATGCAGGAGCATGTATAAGGCAATAGCCAAATCCAAACCTCTGAAAAAGTGCTAGGTTATGCTGAAAAAAATTCCTGAGTCTGATATCTGCCCACGGAGAATCAGCTTATCATTTTTTTAAAGGGCATTTCTTTTAACTAAACTCCTGTAATGTATTTTATGCAGGATTACATTACTAAAAATTTCCATGGGATTTCACACAGAAGCACCAGTACATCCTCGCTGGAAGAATCTTTGGAGGTAGAACAAGGCAGAAATTGAGGTTTATGTATAAAGCATCTGCACACTCACAGAATATTCTGAGCTGGAAGGGACCCACAAGGATCATTGAGTCCAACTCTAAAACGGCACCACTGCCTCCCTGGCGGGAATTGAACCCCAATCTCCCATGTGAGAACCTTTTTTCATGTCAAAAATCCAAACAAGAAAACCATTTTCCCCCAAAGTTTGCTGAGATGAGAGGCAAAAGAGCCCTCCCCTGCAACAGCAGAGCTCAAAGTGCACACCCTGGTCCTACACTACTTACCAGGAGCTACAACTGGGAAACTATCTCAGCTAACTTTGGCTTTGAGCCATCCAAAACTATTGCTGATGTGATGCAAAGCCATAAACTTATCCTTATAATGGGCAATGGCTTGTTTTGTGTTTCTACAAAACTAAACTAACTTTGTTTTAAGAGTATGAAGAGACAAAAACTCACATCACAACTTTGTGAACACACAGTCCTCAACAAAAACTTATTTTCCTCACAATGCAGAAGCGGATAGTGTTCAAACTCAAACGTCCTTATCAGTATTTACTCTTAGCAAACTAGTTGGTTTATTTTTCATGTTGCAGATATTTGTGTCACTTTGCAGCTGTTTATTCCAGGTGTAATTCTGATCTAAATCAGGGTTGTCAGGGATTTGCAACATCCCCATTTGATTTTTTCCAAGTAGCTGCTCTAGGAAGTCTTTCATGTGAGTTAATCTGAAGATATGGAGAAATCCTAACTTAATAAGCAGTTTGAAACAAAAACATGAAAAGACCCGAAGTCAGAAGGCCAGGAAAAGCCACTCAACTGGTTCTCCTGACGCCTCCCCAGTACAGGTAGTTAATCAGGATACTGGACAACTGCCTTGCTATTGTGTTCATGCAAGTTCCTTGATGACTAGTTCTGCTTCCAGTTTCCATCGGAAGACTATCATGACTAATAAACCACTAACTGGGCAACAGCAGATCACTCCATTACATTTCTGATGTGACGCCACCATATACTGAACAACGTATTTAAAAGTGAACTCAGCTCTTCTTTTAACCTGTATTTCTATTCCTAAACATTAAAAAGGTGCAGCTATCATTTCAGTCACCACCAGAAGCTGCAAGGAAGACCACATATGTAGTGAACAGAAGAGACAGAAGTGACAGAAATTGATAAAAACTTCATCACATGGCTGACACCCCATATATCAAAGACCTAAATCTCATTCTCTGCTTGCCTCCAATTTCCATCAAAGCCTGCCAGCTGCACATTTATTGAGAAGTTTGTGATCTGACAGCCACTGTATTACCAACATTAATGATGCATCAGTCTCCAGAATTACTGGGGAAACAGTCCAATTGATTTTATTATTATACAGAGTTCCTCACATTTCATTTCAGGCAGCTTCCTATCACAAATTTTAGCAATAACTAAAAATGCTACACAGCTGAACGCACAAAATACTGGGGCGAAAGACCGTTACCACAGCTTCACGCCACTCCTTTCTCCCTCCAGGAGAGCTCCAAATCACTCAAACACCACTGGGTAACCCATGAGTTATTGGTCCAAAACTAAAAGGGTTTACACATTATGGAGCGATAAACACTGCAGCACCAACATTCACTGATTCGGCCAAAAATCTTCAGACAGACACGATGTCATCAGCTCCCCCCCAAAAAGCAGTTTACTCAAAGTGTTCTCTATCCCTGATATGGAGACAAGATAAAAATCACCCCAGGGCAGCAGCAGGCAGTGAGAGGCAGAGATAACTTACAATATATTTCTATATAAACTGAAATTGTTTCCACAGGTACCATAAAGAGTACAAACTGTCTTTGCAGCAAATAGCCCACTTTAGGGCTGTCCTTTTCATCCTAGACAGGACAGCTTTCTTCACTTAAACAAACAAATAACTATCACAGATACTAAAAAGACGCAATACAACAAATCAAACTTGTAGGGGTTTTTTGAATCATAAGCAAATATTTTAAATACATACATAATTTGAAATTTCCAGTATCAGTTGGGAAAGGATCTCTATAAAATATGCAACTTCCATTCCCAGCAGTACCCAAAGTTACCATGTTTTTTGTGGTTTCTTTTTCTTTTAACAAGCCTGGCTATGACACCTAACAGAGAATACTTCTTGTCACTTTTTAGGTTTGAAAGAGAACATAAAAACGCTGTCATAGTTTCAAGGTTCCATATCTCTGAAGGGGAAAAAAAAGGCAAAAGAAATAGTTTTCTCTCTCTGTTTTTAATCTCCTAACTTCAGTTTTTCCAAAGGTCATGAACAAAATATTTTCAAGCACTTGCATTAACAGTGGTTTACTCACTTACCTGGACAGACAAAGTCTGCAGCAGAGTGACACAAGAAATACATCTAATGGAACAAACAAGAACGGCTGCAGAAGGAGATCCCTTACCTTTTTAAACGTGACAACAGCAATTTTGTGATTGTGAGTTTTGTAAAAAATTATTTGAGTTATTGGTGGAGATAGATTTTCAAATCGATCAATATGAATGCTTAAAAAAATCAGCAACAGAAGAAAAAGTGCTATATCTGCTTCTATAGAAAATCCTCCCTAACTCCATAGCAAGGTCTCAAATTACAAACACTACAGAAAAAAAAAGCTAATCACTAGCAAATGCACAGAGAGTAGCAAGCTGCTTCCATATGTGTAATGCAGCCCAGACCTTACACAAATAACTGTAGGAAATGCTGCTCTGTTTTTGTTTCTTGTTTTCTTGCAGTCCACTCTTTAGAGGCATGCAACATATTCACCCTTAAGGAACATTCATGAAGTCAGCGTGCATCCTACTCCTAGGCTCTGCTGCCCGAACAAAGCGTGAGCACATCTGGGCAGAAGCATTACCTGTATTAATTATGGGATCACCGAAAATGGATCCCAGTCTTAACTGTGCTCAGAGTCACAAGTGCAGAGGCAGAGCCGTGCTTCACACTGTCCACCTGACCCATGCCAGAGGGACAGCTCAGCTGCGATTAATACCTTACAGATCACAGCCTGCAAACACCAAGGGCAGACGACATGGGTCCTGGTTTTCTTCCGTCCAGCAAACAGTTCAGCAGCTCCCAAACACGAGCAGAAATGTCGGAGGAAGGGGCAGAGCAGACCGGCCCTTCTGAGCAGGAAATTGAACAGACAAGCCCAAATCGGGAGGTTTAGTGTGGCTTAGGGTTTTTTTGTGTTTTGGGGTGGTTTTTTTAAGGGCTATCTAATTATCCACATAATCACGTATACAACTTTCCCCCATACTTGTACCTGACATTAAATGTAGCGGAGAGTGCATTACCATTACCTTTTGGGGTACCCAAAAGAACAAGCAAACCACTCAGGAAAATACAATTGGTTTGAGGAAGTAGAACTTGCCAAGTATCTTCCTAACAGCAACGTGCAGAAGTTTAAATATCCACAGTTTAGAGGACAGTCATCAGCAAACTTTTTTGCTTACTGGCACAGCTTATATTTGAAGACACACATTAAAACAAGAAACAACGAAACACCACAAAACATCACATTTATGCTTTTGCCATACATGTAACAAACTAAATGCAGGAAACTAACAGGGAATTCATTAACTTGGGAACAAACAGTTCCTATAATTAGTTACCAGAAAATATTCAACAAGCATTTACAGGTTTATTCTTGAATCACTAAGTACAACTCTAGGCACTAAGGTTGAACACCTCTAGAGGCAAGGGAACAAAAACCCTGAAGTATTTAAACTACTATCAGTTACTCCATTATTTTCTACATCAAGAATCAAGTGACACTTACACTGTTTATTTGTGCATACAGCCAGTCCTGTTTGTTAGAAAGCTCTTTCTCACCATGGAAATTGACGATTTCTGCAGGTTGAACACTAGCATGAGCAAGCTGATAAAAATCTCGTTAAACTGGGACTTTTATCTCTCTTATACAGCTGGTGTAGACGCAGGCAGTCATACTGCTATTAATGTTTCAGATTATTAAAAAGACTGCTTAAGTGGAAAGTACTTAATATTCATGAAGTCTCTTTAGCATCTGATTAGATTCTTCACTTTCCCCTGCCTTGTGCTTCATTTATTACGTTTTTCGCCTGGGCCAAAATATGCAACTACGAAACAACCCCTCTTTTGCTTTTAGCAGATACTGAACAATGTTAAATATAAAAGAGTTTGTGTCCTTTTGGAAGCTGGAAAGGAACATTTACTCAGCAGAGAAACATGTCCAGCTTTCAACTTAAACCAACAAACGCTTTTAACGTACACTGACTTATGGTAAATGCAAGTTACACTAACGTAATCTGTTCTGATAAGCCATTATTACATATTATTATATTAATAATTAGGCTCCTGGGAACAAGCAGGAAGTACACAGCCATGGAAGATGGGCCCTGGGAGACTGCACCGACCAACAGCAGCCCCAGACCCTGCGTCCTCAAAGCAAGGGTTCATGACTACTGCACACAGATTACGTGATGCCAAATAAATCATACCTCATGCCAAATAAATCCCCAGAGGAGAATGACGACAGGAAAAACCCATGCCTAACAATGAAGGCCACGATTTGACCAGCATGTAGCAGCATGGCGAATTTTATTATCATAGTTCATGCAGCTTTCTGAGAGCTTAGTAAGTGCATAAATGTCCTTAAAGTATTAACTTTACATCCTAAAACAATCTTGCTCTATCAAAACCACTCCTTAACTGTGGCTACAGTAGGCCCCTGTACAAAAATGGACTTGTGACAGCCACAAAAGCGAACTGCATGCCCTGTCAGAAGCCCCCTCAGCCATTCCTTGGCAAAGGGTACAGGCTTCACATAAGAATGGAATCGTGTGGGCAGGAAGGGGCACTTCCACTGTTCATAGAGCTGCTCACACCCACCCAGTTCCCCACAGCCACTCTGCCTGGCCTTGGCCAGGACAATGCCAAGACCCTGCCACTGGCACACGGCTCAGCCTCGGGAGCACATGGCTTTCCTTCTGATCCTCCCACATGACTTATTTTTATTACTTCCACTGCTTTCATTCCAGAGGTGCTGCAAGGAGCCTCATACTCTCACCGCAGGGCTCAGAGGGACATGAGGTGCCCTGGGGCACCAGCAGCCTTGCCACAGCCCCTGGCATCTCCAACAGATGGCTCTTCCTCCTCATCCCTTCATTAAAAAAATAAGCAAACTGTAAGTTCTTAAGAAAACCCAAAAATAAAAAGTAAAAATTAGAAAAAAAAAAGCCTCAATTTTAAGAGTTAACAAAAAAAAAAAAAAAAGGGGAAGTAGCTAAAGTTCATCTCCTCAGTAGTAATAAATAAGGCCTAAGCGTGGAGGCAAAGTTAACCACAATTCTGGGACTCAATCCAAGTCTCCCATGACAATAGGAAAACATTAGAACTCTAACATTCAAAATATTATTTAACTTTTAAAGACTCAGCACAGTTCAAAGTCTCCTTTGTGGAACAGTGCTTTTGAAAATGTCGGTTGCCTTCCAAAGACCATTTCCTCCTAATCAGGCCCAGCGTTATTTAAATAGCGCGGAATACCAGCAAGAATAGGAATCGCTTGGCTGAGCCAGGAAGGGAAAAAGTCTTTAAAATGACTGCAGAATTCTTAAATGCTGGTAAAAGGCCTAATCCTATATAACGATTTACAAACATGGAAAATAGATTTACTGTGACAGTTTGAAAGGAGACCAACATAAATAAAATCACTACTCACAGGGTGGCAGCCTCCCAGATGTCCCCTCAGTGGCCACAGCACCCATAACAGGAGCCCCTCCACTGCCTGGGCCTCTGTCACAGCCAACACCAAGAAAAAAACAACAACCAAGCAACTTAAAAAGCAAATTTCCTGCTCCAAAGTCAGATAGTCTTTCCAAAGCACCATTCCAAGCACAGTAAGTAGTTCACATGTTCACATGTTGAATAGTTCCTCCAGATTAAAAAAAGGTCAGCTCATTATCCCTCTCTCCCCAAAAAAGCAACACCACAAAATTTAGACGAAATAGTTTTCAGCTTTTGTTTTATTCATTAAATTTCTGACTGCAGCACCTCAGCTGCAACACACAGGAGCAGAGCATGGCACCAAGTATGTGGAGACCAAGCATGCTCAATATTTCTCTGGACAGTAAGTGTGATGTGAGCCAGGAAGGCTGGGTACCATTTATTTATGGCTTTTTTGATACACAGAAAATGCATAGCCATGTTTAACCATTTCTCTGCTGACGGGCAGAGGAGGCAGTAGCAGAGCTGCTGGCCCATGTGCCCTCCCCACCCCATCAGTCCCCCTGTTGCTGTGCAGCAGTCTGCACAGCATGGTTACACAGGTGTTGAGAGGTTAAGTTCTCCTCTGCTGAAATAAAGCCATTCAAGCTTCCAGCGGCCTCGCAAAAAGCACCCAAGTGTGCTAGTGAGGGACTAGATGCTCTTCCCTGCCTCCACAGTGCCAGGCAGCTGGGCTGTTTCTACCCCCAGCACCGCACACAGACCCACCCCAAAACAGCCCACACCATGGCCTTCCCCCCACTCTCAGCTTCTACATCCCATTTTCCAGATCCTTCTACAACCATACTGAGGGGGGAGCTCCCTCTGAAATGGGGGCAACTCTTCCTTCTAGGTCCAAAGCACCTCAGTACTGCTTCATGTGCTGCCTTCTCACAGCCAGTGCCAACTATCTCCTTCTCTGAAGTGAAAGTACTGAATAAATATGATGAATGCCCCTTCCACACCAGAGCCATGCCAAAGACTGTAAGCAGGTCATTAACTGCCAAGGTCATCTTGTTTGTGAAGAAGAAAGGAAAACATTACCATTAAGACTCCAAAACAGCAATGACAACAACAAGGAAACACAAGCTCAATGTTTCCGTTAACCCTCACCTAAAAACACATTTGAAGTCATCTGATTCAGACACGACTTTGCAAATCACCATTCACTGAGCAGGTCTGGGGTAGATTAAGCCCACATTTACATTTGTACCACACATGTACCCCAACATTTTGTGCTGGACTTTATCTCTAAGCAGAAAGCAATTAATTAATCTGACATTTCACACTCTGTCAGCAGGAGGGCTGCTGACCGACTCCTTCCCATCAGCTTTTAGGACACATTACTGAATCCTTGAATAGCCATGTGGGACTTCCCTGGTCAACAGCAACACCCCTGGAATCCCCAGCAGACTCCCCAGCACACCCCCTCCTTTCCTGCAGGGAGCATATAAATTTTTCTCCATCTGAGTCTTAACTACTGTTTGTCTGCAGACTTGTAAAATACACTAAGAAATGCCTAATGAGACACTGATCTGGCATCCAAATGTTCTCCCCAATCCATTTCCCCAGCGGGCTGTTGCCTGAGCAGCACACACGTTGAGGCTGTAATTTGTTTGCCAGCTCTCCAAGGAAGGAAGGAAGGAAAGTGGGCGGGTGGATGAGAGCTGGAATCAGTGCAACATCAGCACATGGCTGGCTTGCACATGTTTTCAGTCACTCACTACTAAGAAAATACATACGTATACATACACAGAAATACACTGAAAGCCCAAATGAAGACAGCAGGTTGCTAGGATAACATCACTTCCTTCACACCGGGAGCTAATAAAGTAAATAAAACCCACAGCTCTCAAGACAAAGACTGATAACACGCTGAGCTTTTGAGAGCCTACAAAAAAAGCAATCCTTCCCAATTCCAGGTAGCTGCACATCTGTACTTTCAGGGATCTCACAAATTATTTATCTTAGAGTAGCACTATAAAACTAGCTTCTTGAACACCAACTAGGGAAGTCCAGGCAAGAGATGGAAGATTGCATAATTAACCCTGTTTTATTCCTGGGACACGCAGGCACTTGGAGCCTAAGCAATCTGTTCAAAGTTACTTGAGAAGTCTGGAGGGGAAGAATTAGCTGAATCAGACAACCGCAGCCTGGAGTTCAGTGACCCAAAGCCAAGCCTCCTGCCCTCTAACTGAACACTTAACTCTTGCCAGAGAGAGCCCGAACATGCAGACAAAAGCCTCCCGCAGGTCGATGAGCCAGCTGTTACTTTGCCTGCTGCTGCAGGAAGGAGTTACCGTGTGACTGGGTTTGCATTCTCTGAAAACATCTCGTTGCAGCATGAGGCCTTGCAGTACGTATTTAAAAAAAAAAAAAGAAGGATTTTTAGAAAATACTTTAAATATTTTAAAAACCTGAAATAGGTTCCAGACTGCAAATATTTACACACATTCTTAACTTCATGTGCAAGGAGTTCGACTAAGTTTAAAAAAATTAATTTTTATGTCTAACCTTAACTATGTATATAAATATTTACAGGACTGTGACTTTGATTTTCCTCCCTTGTGCTCACTACATCACCTAGTTCTTGACTGGCTGAGGTCAGTGAAGTGAGCTGCTTTCTCAATTTCATGCCTTATCCCCATCATGCACTGCCTGGCTCGCTAACAGAGGAGGAGCAACACGGAAATCCAAAACCTAAAACCCCAAGCTGCTTTCAAGTGGTTAGCATTCTGCAAAAACACTGTTAAAGAACTCGACTGAAACTTGAATATTCAACTATACATAGTTTGGAACCTCATGCGGATTAATTTGAGCAGCATACTAAACAGATGGCATAAACCTATTTTGCTCTCTTCCTACAAAAATTTATACAGGAGGTGCTCACATGTGATTTAGTAATAAGGTAGCTCATGTGCCTTAGCGGTGTGCACACAGATAAACCCTTGACCTCTACAGGGAAGGCCATTTAAAAATTTTCAGGATTAAAAACAAAAAACCAAACCAAAATCCTGAAACTTTTCACTACTCTAATCCAGGGTTTATTAACAATTATTAAAATTTGGAAAGACGCAAAAGAAGTTTTATGAGCCTGAGCAGCAGTATTCCTTTCTCAGTTCCCCAGAGTAGGGCACAGGACTTGGCTCCCAGGAAGCAGGGCTTAGCCTGTCCTCTGCTTCCCCATCAGCTCAGAGCATACAGACAGGAAAAGCCAAACCAAACACAAAAAATCTTCTGTGTCCAGCTCAACGTCCAGTATTACAACAAGCCTCAATCCGTTTAAACAGCATACTCGTTTCTTTCTTCTTTAGAATCAATCACAAGAAGTATTTAAAAACAGTCAGTTTATGATGTTAAAACGAACGTTATTTTTAGAGGTTTTTGTGTTTGATAGCACTTGTGTTTCACTACTTTTAACTATTTCCTCCCATAGACCAGATCATCTGCCTGTTTCCTCTGTTTGTGCAGTCTTTGACAGTGAAATAGGACAGAAAAAAATGTAAAGGCTTTAAAGTACATGCATTCTCGCTTTAAAACCACAAAGCCTGGCAGAGTGATTCACTAACAGACAAAATCCCCCAAACAATTTTGTCTTCTAAAGAAAATCCAGTATTTATTTTGTACTTCAATATAAGCAAAATATAACTTTTTATTAATTCGTACACTGAAGTCTCACCAATAGTTTCTGAAATCTATGCAGTCCTTGCAGTACCACATCAAATTCCAGTTCAAATTTCGCTAACATGATATTAATGGATGCAAACTTACTTGACTTACACAAGGCTAGAGAAGCAAAGTCAAATATCTGTATACAAACTGATTTCAATTTTATGCTATGACAGTTTAATATATTAATGAAAAGGGTTTTAAACAATACAATTTCTCTAAATTCAATCGGTGCTGCGCAACAGATACTATTATGAAATATCACAATGAATATTAATGAAAGAGGTTACTCTTAATATCTTGACACACAGAAAGACTTCAGTATGGTAATTTGTTTGGAATATAATTAAAAGAACCTATCACAAAATTAAAAAGCAAAACCCCTGCAAAAATGACTCTGTGCCTTTGATTTTTTAAAAACAGTCTATAAACACGACAAACTTCAAAGAATCTGGAGATGTTAGGAAGTCTCACTTCATGTTACTTGAAAATACTGAATTTTCAGAAATAGCATGCACTGGAACTGGAGCCTGTTTCAGGCATTTTCAAGAATCAGTTGCTTATTGAAAAAAATCAGAATTTTTCAATAATTCCATTTTTAATAAAATAAAATTTGGAGAGAAAATTAAGGCAAGACGTGAGAGTATTGACCATTTCTATTTTCAACCACAAGTCATTTTATTTTTTGCTGAGGTCTGAGAATAATTTTGATTTAAACAAAACAAAGCTATTAAAAGGTATTTTACAGTAAAGGTTGGCAGTACAGAACATTTTTGTTCAAAGCTATCAGCGGTGCTCCAGTTTGAACATGAATTTCTTCATCAAAATTTTTGCTGCTTGGAATGCCACACAGCATAATCTACTCCAAATCTGTTCACATCATCAGGCCAAAGTCTAGACCCAAAAAACACGTGTATGTATATCCTTGTTACCTTCAGATATTAAGAAAGTTTCAGGTGAATACTTCACTGAGATAACTTAGAGTGTCCACAATTTAATGCATACAAATATTATCCAGTTTAAGGTTCTCACTTGCAAATTTTCTCCAGCAAATTTTCTCCAAAACCTGAAGATGACTGGTTTATGCGTTTCTGTTCAACAGGGCTGTGGCACCTCATTCATGTAAAGCCACGAAGAGAGACAAACGTAATTCTTTAACAACTAACGTGTGCAAAATAAACAGGGAGAACATTTAATTTCACAGAACCATTATGCATCCAACAGATGTAACTCATCTACACCCACAAGCCTGCCAAAGCAACTTATTCTACCCTCCCAAGGGGATCTGGGGGCCCCTTGCAGGCTGAGCTGTTAGTTTGAGTCCCCATGCTCACAGTAACAGAGCACCACTAAAAACATAAATCCAAGAAACATGGCACACCATGGTTCTTAAGAAATGTGATGAAAAATACTTTAAAAGCACAACTAGCATTTAGACAACTCACTTGGTTTCATAATGAGGGTTATATCTATTATTATGGTGCCCAGAGCTTCAGCCACCAACCTGGGGTCCCATTGCACCCGAGCTGTATCATGTGCAAAAGGCATCCTTTTGGCACAGCTTCTTCTGCAGTGCTTCAGCCCCCAAATTAGGCTCTAAAGCTGCAAAAATTGAGCAGGGAGCAGGAGAGGCATGGAGCCAAGGGCTGCTGCCAGCTGGCCAAGGTGGAGGCCATGGCTCCTGGAAAGAATCTGCCTGTGCTGGACTGCCTGCCCTTCATGGGCACCAACAGGTCGCCCACCAGCCACTGGTTCCCTGCAGTACGGGTGGGAAGAACAGATGCTAGCAGGAATACTTTAGCACTTGAAACTGGAGCTTGGCTTCCCCTTCCGATTTTAGCTTTCAATCTTATTGCATGATTTGTGACAATACACTGCAGCTTTTTCCTCCAGAGATAGGTATGCCAGAGGTATCCTCTAGCCACACCAACCATAAGAAAGGATGAGCTTCAAGCTCAGTGCTACCCCTTGCCTGACTGTCCAGCATAAAATTCCCATGACCTGGTTTGACAGATAAGGAGATAATCCATTTCACGGTTTACCCAAAAGACAAAAAAAAAGTGTCCCCTAAGATCTACATTAGGGCTTCCAGTCTGCAGAAACCAGAGTCATCTTCTGCAAACACTTCTTAGAGCCTCCAAGTGAGGGAAACTTTGTCCAAAAAGGAGGAACCCACCAGCAGGATTTAGCACAGCTGGTTTCAGTGCCAGCTCAGACATTACCTCCAACCTTGCAGGATGTACAAGGGAGTTTTAAAAGGCTCAGGTTCTCCAGCAATCCCAAACTATCTGTCCCAACCTTGGGACGCTAGGCAGCATGGGGAGGAACAAGGCTGCTGAGGGATTACTCTCTGTGGCAAGTAGCTCTGGCCCTGTCACGCTTCCCCACTGACCAGTTCCAAGAGACAAGTGATGCCCAATGTCAGGAAGGTTATGAGCAATGTAGGTTTTATTTTAGTGAGAATCTACCTGCCCCCAGCAACAGATGCTCTGGTACTAATAGGAAAACAAGTTTATGCAAATCAAAATATTGTGGTTTTAATCACTTGGTCCAATCTATTTACAAGCCAGGTTTATTATTTTCTGCTAATTGTGAGACTATGGATCCGTCTGACTTTCTTTGGCAGAAATGCCAGTTAAAGCACTCCTTCCTGTCTCCACATGCCTGCCAAACAGCTCTGCTTCCCAGTCCTCTCCTAATGTGGCAATTGGTGCAGCCACACAGGGAAGCACACTAGGGAACTGATCCAATAGTCTAGGGGAGAGAAGGAAAAACCTATACAGAAACGGGTTTTTTGGTTTTCATCAATTCACCAGTCTGATTCATTGTGCACCTGCACAAATATTTATGCTAACACAGCATAAGAGTGGGAATAACATGCAGCAGGGAACAGAGAGGTTTAGGTAGTCCTGACAGTGCAAAACTACAGGATGGAAACAGCGATTGTCCATCTTTCTCATGGACCAGAATGTTCCTACTGGGCACCACAGTACAGCTCCCTCAGTATTAATGGGATCATGTATTCCCAAACAGGAGAAGTGAATGCGGAAAACCATAAAAGACGCTTCCCTATACTAAAGCCATTCACCATGGTGCAGTGATGGCCACTCACTTCCATGTCACCCTACTTTTCCTTGTGCCCATCATCCCCGTGTTAGTGTCATGGTCAACACCACCTCCAGGACACACAAGTTCTCTTCCTTTAGAAGACAGTGCCAAGTGGCACAGATGGGACCCAGTGCACCTACACACCTTTCCCTATGTGGTTTCTGTTGGCAGAGGGGATGGAGGGAAGGGCAGGACTGCACCACAGTCAAAACCCAGTATTGCTTGCACCAAAGCTTGCACAGTTGCATGTGCTCCAGCTTATCTGCTAAAAAAAAAAAAATCACAGCACCAGCCAAGTGCATGATGGCCAATGTCACCCATCAGCAAGTTCAGTATTAAACCACGTAAGGCTGGCAAGAGGTGTTCAGTTAAACAGGACTTAGACAACCCGCCTTCCCCCCCCCCCCGGAACATATGTCTGAACACATGATCTATGCTACATCTATGTAAAAACTCAGAAGAATAACTTCTCTTGTATACTTCTCAACATCAGAAAAATATTCTATAGAAGACAAAAAGTGCTCCTGGAAAACCAGGTTGGCACACTGTTCTGAGGTGTATGATAATCTTCTTTGGGGGAACTGCATGATGCCTAGAGACCCTCAGAAAAGTGTCTGTTGAACTGAACCCAAAGGGAGTCCTCCTCCAGCCTAGCTGGAGTGTTCCCAATGTTCTTTTCACTGAAGTGGAGACCAGACAGTCATGGACAGTGGTATCAATTATAGCTAAATCAGCCGAAAATTAAAACTTAATAAGAAAGCAAACAAACAAACAACTAAACCAGCCACACAATAGAAAACTAAAAATATCCCAAAAGCCTTTTCTCAAAACAGTGATCAAATCCTGCTGCCCAGTGGGACGGGAAGGGGTGGGGTGTAAATTGGAATACAATTACCTCATATTTAAATTATTCTATTTAAAGGTCCATTTCTTATGAATGTTTTATTTGTATCATTTATGTAAACAGTTTAAAGTACAAGAAGACAACTGCATTCTAACCATAAGCCTAAGCAAAACTGTAAGCATCATCGCAACTCCTTGTGGATACTCAAGTACAGCTTTCACAGTGAGGACAGCACATTACTGCCAGGCACACTTCACTATGATCGCACCTGCAGCAGCACAAGTAGCAGTGCTTGTCAGGGCTCCTGGCAGATACAAGTCTGCCGCATTCTGAAGTTGGGTGCTCCCCAAGGCTCAGAGCCATGTGCAGCCTCACGCCTTGGCCGGGCACCCAGCTCCCCACAGCTGGAGCTGCCCTGCCCCCACTGCAGTCCCACCAACCTCACGTGTGTTCGCAACTTTTCTCCCATCATGGGCAAGAGACTGAGAGCATAAGAATTCAAACAAGTAGTCTTCCAGGACTGCATGTTAAAGTTATGTCTACCAACTGCAGTGCCTTTCTGGAGCAGGGCACTGGTGTCACATTCACTTGTCTAAGGAAAGTGGCAGTAACTTCTAGTTGTCAAAACTTCTATACCTTTAATTTATCAAGATTGAAGTCTATTAACAAAACCCAAGAGATTAAGGTTGAATTATATATAAAAAAAGACTTCAACATTTTGAAACTTATTCTGACATGTTATGCTTTCAGTAATAATTACATTATGGGACATGTGTTTGACACTTATTTTTTAGTGTTCAAGAAGTGTTTCAGTTGCTAGCTCTTTGCCATCTGTTTCCCATCATTATTTCATTAAAATAGTTTTCTTCTCTCTTACAGTAGGAGAGCAAGATTGCTTTCTAGGTGACAAGATTATAAGATAAATGGGGGAAAAAAAAGGCTGGAATGATGCTGTTTAAGTTAGGGAGATGATAAAGATGTGTATGCACCTCCTCCCAACTCCACCCAGAAAGGGCTAACAAAGCAAGCAAGCTAAAACAAGACAAATACACCCCCTTCTCTCTGCCTGTCAAGAACACTTCTACAAAGCCTCTGAGGAAACTGAATCAAATAACTCATCAGCAGCAAGAAGCATGGGGAATTTTCCTCCCCAAAGAGAACTCACACTTGAAACACCTTGGATGAGAACCAAGGTCCGGTGTACCAGTATGTAGCTCACACCACACAAAACACCATTCTCAGCCAAAATACCAGAGCTTGACAGCTTACACAGCTGTGAGTGCCCGTGCAGGGGTGAAGTGGCCCACATACAAGGAAGAGGTGGTTTCTGAGCAGTTATCAGGAGCGAGCACAATAATTCTTACCTGGAAAATGCTGTTTGCAGCTGCTCACCGATTTGTCAGCACACACGCTGCTCTTGCCTCATGATTTATGATGCTCTCTCCAGCACTGAGACTTCTATTACTGTCCTCTTTTATTGCCTGCAGCTGTCATTCTCACCAACAATTCTACAGTTGTTTGTAGGTGAGGTATCAAAGGTATTTAGTGTGCACCTAGAGACGTAATTTTAATCAAACCTACTCACAGGCAGTATTTAAATGTTAGAACAACTGTACAGAGTGCAGCAATTACTGTGAACTTGACCAACCAAAATTGCGACAGCCAGAAATGTTTATTCATAAGTGCTTCAAAAGGATGGATGTCCAACAGGCCTGTGAACACCCGCCGACTTGTAAATGAAGATAAAAATAGTACCCATAGATCACAAAGCCTTACAACAGGTATTTGAATGTACAATAAATACTAACACAAATTCAGCAATTTCACTTTCTATGGCCAAAATGTCAATAAGGCAGTAAAGGCAGCTACGTATTTCTCACCACATATTTTTTCCACAGCCAGCTATCTTTCCCTTAGACTAGTCAGGTTTTCCAGCACCTCTTCAAAAGCTGCTCAATCTGCCCAGTTTAGAAAAATGGCAGTGGAAGGGGAAGCATATTTTATATGCAAAAATTCCACTTTTAAAGATCTCAGTGTGTTTTCCAGACATGAAAATTTTGCACATCACAAGTTCTGACCCACTGCAGTCCTTACTTAACTTTTTTGGGTAGCCACAAGTTGCTCCGTGATCTGAAAAACACTTAAGCCAGTAAGTGCAACTACCAATTGCACCACCCGGCTTTGAGAAAGGGTGGCAAACAGTCTGTGCAGGTGAATTGGACCTTCCATGACCTAACATGCCATGGAAGCACAACAGAAAGTAAAAAGGAGTTCTGGACCTAAGCCAAACAGTACTTCCATTTGTACCGTAAAGCTCCTGCTCCTTAAGTGAGCCAATTATAACAGCAACTCGGTTCATTTAGTGACTTTCCAGTGCTCGAGACCCAGGATGAAATGTGAAAATATGAACCCTAAGCAAAGTCCAAGAGGCAGATTTTGCAAAAGAATGTAAGTTTTTCATAATTTAAAATAATAATCCAGGCCTGGATTCTGGTGGCTGAATATTTTAAAGCCAGCAATCTTAAATTAGTCTAATCGGTACTCTAAGCACTGAAATCCACTTCCTGTATTGGAAGCTCTTTTATTCAAGACTATCTACACTCCACAGCTTGAAAATGGCACTCAAGGCAGAAACAACAATTGTGAATTTACAACCACAAGGTAGCCTGAAGGCCATCACTGTCACAGTCAAGCTTGATTTATAGCTGAACCGATAATGTTCAAATATAAACTACAAATTAAACACAAAACTCTCCAAGACAAAAACCAATGGTTTTACTCTGTTGTGATAAAAGACCAAAAAACCTCTGGTAAATTGTTGCAATATATACAGAATTGAAAGATCCTATTAGCTCTCCATGTCCCTGTCCCTTGAGCAGAGATGATGGGGTCACATTGAGAGAATTGTGCAGTCCCTAATTGTGAGTCCACATCAAACCACTAGTTGGTGTGCAACAGCCTGCTTTCAGGTTATGAAACAAAATTTCCTTTTAAACACAACACTAATTGGAGCACATCTCAGAGTTCAGGAATATATGACCTGGAAACTATTCTGAAGATTCATCTTAGTTATTTAAATCCACAATATCCCATTTGTCTTCTCATAATATTTATTAGGAAAATAGGTTTTAATTGGTCATCCACCATAGAAAAGCTGACCTCACCTATATAGTTAAGCTTTTAATTTTTTTTTTATTTCATCTTTTAGTCTATTCCCTGACCCCCTTCCTATATTTATGTAACTGCATAACGTGTATATTTGAGTGGACATAATGTATGTGTAAAGGGTACACGTAGTATGTGCATTACATATGCCAACGTTGATCACTGAGAAAACACTTTCAGTTTAACTAAGTCACTCCAGTTCTCTGCTGTGAAAGGTCCACCCAAATGGAAAAGTCACATCCAACCACCTGGCACTCACCTGATGTATGCAACACAGCTGTCTCTGAAAGTCAGAGGATCCTTATGCTGTTGAAAGCATCCCTGAGATTCCTCATTCCAGTCACTAAGAAATTGGGCAAACAAACCAGAAAAAACCCAAACAAAACCACGCAAATAATCCCTCACGATCACTACCCACAAAATCCCCATAAAACCAAAAACTAAATTTAAACTTCCTCCATGAATCATTATCTCCAATTTCTTAATACTGGACAAGAGAATGTTTTACTTCCAATGGGGAAGGGAGGGGGGGGAAGTTGTTTTCCTTTTTCCCCAAACTTAGCACAGCTGACAGGTTATTTAAACTATAATTGTTTTTAGATTCAAACACAGATACACATCCTATCCTCAGATGATGTCTTCAGGATCTGATCACTCAAGTGTATTCCTATGGTTCTTCACTGACAGACCACCTGACTCCTCTACTTTTGCAACTTGCATTACTCATAAGAAATCCTTGGCAGAGCCAGACCAACATATGTTAATTACTGGGTTGCATTATAACAGGTCTGACATCTTGTTTCTTTTCCAGAGTTTTAAAATAAATGGAAACAACAGTCTCTTTGGACACAGAAGTACGTATTATTTCATCTCGAGTTAAAAATATTCTATGTTAAAAACACAAATAGATCAGCTGCCAGAGAATTCCTGCCTCTCCAGAGTTCCTTTGAGGGGTTTTAGCCTTAATAAACAGTGAAGACAGGCAAAGTGAGTTTGGTGTATGTGTATTCAACTTTCATTTCCTAAAACTATTCTTAAGTTGAGTAGAACAGTGCAAATGGGAGCTTGAGTCCCTAGTCTTTTGTTTCTTCTATAAAGAGTTTTTTCAGGTAAAGTTGGCTGCCTGTTTCTACAGAAAAATAAAGTATAAATTAATCAACACTGAGAGGCATAACTAGAGCAAATATATACTTGAAAATATTTTTTTAATTTTTCATGTGAAAGGAGATACGTACCGTTTCTTCATTTTATGATTTAATAGACTGAGATATTGCTAGGACAAGATGCTGGCAACATTACCAATATTTTTGATTTACATTTCTCTTTATTGAAAAAGAGCACTTGGGCCATAGTTAACTTTTCAGAAAAAGGACTAAAACTGCATACTGGCATGCTAGTTCTTTTTGGGTGACCATTCAAAGTTTTACATTTGTATTTCAAATCATATGACACCATAAAACTGCTAGCAACATGGAAGTTTTGTTGAAATTTTCAGCCCCCCAATATCCTAAAATTAGGCACTGCTACAAGGTTTTGCAAGAAGTTGATGTATTGAATAAATTATACATGCATTTAGGATGCAAAACCTTCTAGAATACACCAAAAATGCTTCCTTGGGTGTTTTGGATTTATTTTTCTTTAAGTGATTAAACAGATCTATCATGCACCTGTGACCAGAAACCTACTGGGCATCAACCCTTTGCTCCTTCTTTACCCAAGAGTCCCTGCACTGGGTGCTGTGTGGATGCAGTGGCTGGTCCCTGCTCCCAAGGCAGAGTGCCAGCCAAGAAGCTCCAGCCAGGAGCAGACAGATGGTGACCAATAAGGAAACTATCATGCTGTCTTAGTCACCATGGCAGAGCCTGGGTGTCACACAATAGCCTGACTATCATCTACTTTACTCCTCGCTTCAGCTCGTTAATATGTTTACCTGCATATGCCTAGTGCTCCCAGCTATGGGCGAACACACAAGAGCTGGATTTGGTGTACCAGTCCAGTGCCCCATGGGGCTTGCAAGGGCCCACCACAGCCAAGAGTAGAGCTGAAGGTAGATATCCGAAGGTTACGCAATACTGCCTTAAACACAGCATACCAACCACTGCTCTGTGGGAGCTAGGTTAGCTAAGAGGAAACATACCAAACACTTAGACATTCAAAACACCAATCAGTTAACAAAAGCAACTTCAACAGATTAATTCTAAATGTCACTTTTTTTAAAATTTATTTGGAGATAAAACAACATTGTGTAAAGATAAGACAAGAAGCACAGTCCTGAATTTAAGGTGCCCATCTGTTTCCCCCCAGTCAGCTCTTCAAAGACAGGCTCTGAACCCTCCAGCAACAGCTGCCACCACCTTCTACCTCTCCTCTTCCCTGCAGACCCTACACCTCTCAGGCACTTTTCAACTGATGACTTTACAAAGAACAATCTGTCGTGGAATACAGGTAGAATAAACATGATCGCAAATATTTTCAGAACCCATTTTAATCAAAAAGGCTCTGAAGCGCTAACTACCCACAGCAGTGCCCTTTGCAAAGCCTTTGCAGAAAGAAGCACTGCTTTGCTCGAGCCTGTACAGTGCCAAGCACCATCTGGTCTGTGCCTCAGGGGACCTTTCCACTCTCCCAACCTGCACAGCTCCAGCCGCTGTCACTGGCGGTGGGGTCCAGCAGCCCACACTCCTGCTGCACAGACTTCGGGGACAGGGCAATTTCACTCGCATGTTTTAAAACGCTTACCATCTTATGTCCTGCTGCTGATTCTTTCTGAAGTACATCTAAACAAGCTCTGAATGGCTGTCCCTTAGTGTGCAATTAGTACCCAAGGATCACTAAGAGGACTGGTCTCCAAAGGAGGCGTTTGCAACGCTCAGACAAGCCCTAGTATGGCATCATTCACGTCTAAGCTGTACCTTTGCTAAACACCAGGATTAAATATTGTTATTAACAAACAATTCAAAGGTTGGTCTGGATTCATTCTGCACTCTGTCTCTTGCTGGTCACCAAAAGCTTCTGTTTCACTTGTCCTTTGGTAAAGAATAACAAGGCTAAGTGAAACAGCGACTCCTGAGTTACACATAAACAATCAGGTGCCCACTGCAGAGGAGGGACTTGGTAGCCCTTACGGGTATCCACCTTCCCATGCAATTCCTGTCCCTCTGCTGCCACAGAGCTCAGAGCAGCAGGATCACAGACACTCCCGCCAGGTTTCTCCTTCCTTCCAGTCCCACCTCAAAGCAGCTGGGGTTGGGGAGTGAAAGCCAGTGCTGAGCAAGCCCTTCCTCTGAGGGCTCCCCACAGCCACATGAATTGCTGTGGCAGAAGTAGGTTCAGAGCCAGCGATGCAGCCTGAGCAAAGGCGAGGGCAGATGACTGGGAAAGGACACGCCACCCACACACTTATATGGCCAGAAAGCCGCAGGAAGAGCCCAAGTGTTTTAGTTTGCAAGGCTGATTTAACCAAGTTTGAGAGGCTCCGCTAGTGACCCAAAATAACTTCTCCTTACATAATATTGTTATGATTTTAATATGCAACATGTCAGAGTTTTACAGTGCCAAAAGCCAAAGCTATGCATTCATTTGGAAAGCTAGTAGGCTCCTGTCTCTAATGGCATCAAACTCCAGCTGGACTGCAACCACATTCTTTTTAAAACAGTGATGTAAATTTTTTGAGAAATCTCACACTTAAAAGAGGACAAGGAAAGATTCAAGTACAGACCCTGAAACAGGCTTCTAAAAGAAGGACTGCTAACTGCTTTAAGTATCACCAGGTGAGACATATCAGAGTGGATATCTCATAAGCAAGAAAGAAGGGACTTGTGAACAGGATGAAGTTGAACTGGTTTGTAGAAAACCAGCCTTGAGAACACAATACACCTTGAGGTCATCTTTATGGTCACAGAACTGCTATCCACATTCACACACACATACTCACTGCAAATCAAAGTCCTGATTTTCTGTGACACAAATGTTAGGTTTCCTGGTTTTGTAAAGGACACAAAGGACAGTAAACTGAGCATGCAGACAGTCAGGGTGCCAAGAGCATGTACAGGATGACAGTTCACTGTCCTGGACTCCTTTCAGAACAAGCACTCCAATCTTTAAAAAAAAGAAGTTTAATGAAATGTAAAGTGCACCAATCTGTGCTAAGTGGAAGAGAGAAAAACAGCTTATTTGAAAAGGCTTAGGGAAAGCCTTGGGTTGCTGCAAGGGAGACCTACATTAGCTGTACACCAGCTGCAAACAAGTTAACTTCTGTGATCCCACTGCTGGGAAAAGAGTTATAAGCATTAGACAAACACAGAACTTACAAGAAGGACACCAAGACACTGGGTAGACTGCATGACAACCATATCATTTTTCTTCCCTCTTGCAAACCCACGGGATAATAAACCCTTCTCTGCTTTGTGTACGGATAGGTATATAAACAAACAACTCTTCCGAGAATTCAGTGTCAACAAAGTCTCTAAAATTCTTTAAAAGCTTTGTTTCCTGCCTTTTTTTTTCTTTTGGTGGGGGGAGAGGTGGAGGACAGAGCTGGACATGAGGAGATAATCAAACGGGTCTTCCATTTACCTATGAATATATTATAGTTTTAAAAAGTGACAGTCCCTGTTGTCAAAACGCTCTAGTATTTATAAATTGTATAAATCACATATATACATTGTATTTTACGATGTATTTTAAGCAAATATATTGTATAAGAAAATGCAAATGTTTATAAGGGTTTTTTGTCATTTACAACAGCCCAAATCTGAGGGATACATGCAATGCTAAGAAAAAACAATGTTTATGTGAAAGCAATTATGTATATGTAAGGCATTTCTTATTTTCAAGCCACCTCTGGGAGCATCCCACCTTCTGGCTGCAGTGGGCACAGAGGCAGCAGGAGCACAGGTTGGTGAGTTTCTCTCATTTCCTCAAGAAAGTGACTGTGTCTGGAGGGGTGAGGGTCCTGCAACTGAAGGCTCAAGCCTCTCCTCCCTGTCACAACTGTCTCATGGTGGGATTTCTTCCCCACACATGACACTCTCAGACTTCTGAAATAACCAAAAGCACATGGCAACCTCTGAGCTGGAGGATGCCCATCTACCACGCGGCTGTTGGACAACCATGCCCAGAGAACAGCACAGGGGAAGGGTCTAAGTTTCAGTGACACACAAATGCAAAGTTATAAACATACCTTAAGATGATTTCTGCCTTTGGAGAGGAAGAAATTCCCCTTGTCAGTGCAATTTTCAGGGAAGTCAAATTTCAAACCTTTTCACATACCAGCTACCCAGCACTGTCAGCCTCAGCACTGCCCTGAACTTCTCCCCCATCCCACAGGCACAATAAGCCTGTATTCAACCACTTCACATGTTTTTGGACTGGGCGTTCAAAAACAAGAGGGGAAGAGAAACCTGCACTCGAGAATTTACTGATGGAGATGCAAAAGTGTGTATTTCAGCATAGCCTAAAAGAATCCACTGTTCTCAGAGGGTATAAGGAATGTAGCCAAGAAACAAGCAGATACTCATCAAGGGAACTGTTTTTGCTGCTAAATGGCCAATTGAAGTCCCTACTATTCTGTCTCATATTTATGTCACTGCAGTCCCTGTAAATAATGCTTTCTGATTAATTATGATACTACCTAGCAATATCCAAGAGTCAGATACCATTTACTTTGCCACCCAGTCAGTCGCTGGAGCACTGACCTCTTGAAGGAATAAAAAACTAAATAAATCCAAAAGACAACACAAACTTGTTGAGGTATTGCTTTTTCTCTTATTCCTCAAACATATGTCTTTTTACCTCATCAGCAAAGGTGGCAAACGTTATTTCACAGAGCAAAGAGCTGCAATATGAACAAGGCAGAGTTTGCCCACATTTGTGCATTAAATGAGCCGGTCAGTATTTTCTAATTAATGCTGCCCAAACCAAGCTGGCTACTGAAATAAGTCACAAAAAAAGCTTACCAGTTACCAGGCAGAGCTGAGAACATGAGAATAAGTAAGATTTAAAGAAAACCAAATAAAGACAACAAACGATTTCCATACTGGTTTTGCATTACATTACCAGATGCACCGATTCTGTGGCTTTCATTCTCATGTTATCTTTGACAACACATATGCATTATCTATGTGCTAGAGTTGTTCCCCTTTACTGAGTCAGACCCACAGTGGCGCTGCTTTTCCCCAGAAAAAAAAAAAGGCTTACAGCAACCACAGTACTTCTGTGCTCACAGCCAATACTGACTGCCAAGAAACTAGAATATGCCTCTATCAGGCAGCCAGAGGATGTCCTAGGTATGTTTCATGGGACTGATGAAGGATGTCTGAGCAGGAGTACGAGTCTCCATCATCCACTGACACTGACAATGAGCAGTAATAAAAATCCACGCTTTTACGACATTTCAACAGGTTTGTAGCACTGTGCATATTAATGTATTTTCAGCATTTTCACTTCCTCCCTCCCCCTATCCAGTGTTGAGCCAGGAGTCTTCCCACTTCACTTTGGGAATCAAATCAAAACCAGCCTGTAGAGCCAAAACAAACTGGATTACCAACCAAGGGATATACCTTCCACATTTATCTTAATGGAATGTTAATATGATCAGTTGTATGTGACTACCTCAATATTAACACACTAGACAAAATACAAACCAGCTTGATCTATTGAATTATCTGTGGGAAGCACAGAAGACTTTTCAAGCTTAGATATTTCACTAGATCCTAAACCTTATTTAAGCATCAACTATCACCCAATGGATAGGACTGTTGCAGGATTCAATACAGTAGTACAAATTACTTCCTCTGTCCTCTGCTATGGGGTCTAAAAAGTATAAGCAACTGAAGGAAACCACAGGTAGTCCACAACAAGTGATCACCTATGGGAGCCTTCAGAAGGGCAAGTTCTTTTAAGAATGAGTCATCTCCTGCAGCATAACTTATTTTCTATTGACACTTACAGGAGAAATTAGATTGAAAGTGATTTTGTCTGTCTAAGAACAATTTCATTTTTTCTACTAGATACCAAATACCTATAGAAATCTACTCTGCTCCACAAAAAGAAGGGCAGAAGCCCTGTACTGAAGCCAGCAAACCTCATCTTTGCAGGCAATGTAGACTTCAGTGCATCTTAAACTGTTAGAACCAAAAATAGCATGTAAAAAGTGTAAGACCTTCTCCTACTCTCATAATACACTACTGCCTCCAACAGTCTAGCGGTGGAGATCCATTATAACCCATTGCCTGGACATTTCACTTGCAACTTATATTCCCTTTAAAATATTCTAACATTAACCAAGCTGAATGCTAATGATCATGTGAAACCCAACGGAAATAAAAACCTGAAAACTGCTACATAAGAATTTTTTGCTTTTACAATAAGAAGGGGGAAGGGGCAAAAATCAATATGGCAAAAAAGTCTTTTGTTTTTAAGCCGAAGACACCATTTTAAAGCAGAAATGATTTCGAATACCACTTACAGCCTCAGCTTGTCATCAGCAGGAAAGCTTACATACACTTTGAGTGAAGACATGAATTGAATGAAAGAAAATATAAAATATCTGAGCCAGAGGTGTATCTGTGGTGGTCTGTAGCCATGTGTTGTTTACTGTGCTTTCCCGTAAAAGAGACCTAAATAGAAAAAGAGGGCTTGTGTTCCCTGTCCCACAACAGTTGACAAGGCAGTTGACAAGAGCAAGCATAGATCAACTCTAAACTCTTCAGCAATATTCTTGCCGCTTTGCTGTAATATGGGATAGGATTTCACAAAAATTGGTCTAACTAGGAGCGAACAAATCAGCCAATTGCATAGTGGTCAAATTTATTACCACAGGCATTAACTGCAGTCCTACTTATTTATGAGAACCAGGCTTCCCAGGTAAAGCCATAACAATCCAAGCTCACTTCTTCTGCGGCATTCGATCACCCAGCACAGCAGGCACCACAAGTTCCTGGCCAGCCACTACCTCAATTTCTCACAGTCACATTATCTTCTGTGTGACTAGAAAAAAGCTGGATCTCTGTTGTTCTGAAACTTATCAACAAATCAACAACATCATGGAAGGCAAATGGAATTCCAACTCCTTTTCCTTTCTCAGATCTACATATTTATCTTTCTTTTCAGAAGAGGAACCAGGCTTTCCAGGCTGCTACAACAAACATCAAGTTGCTAAAATCTAGGCAACATCGTCTCCAACTACAGCATGAGTGATGTCACTGCTATCCATGAGGGTTTGGGGGGTTGGGGTTATTTTGGTTTTGCGGGTTTTTGTTTGTTTGTTTGTTTTCCCCAACAGAAAACCTTTGGAGCCCATTAAAGTGGAAGAGATTTGGGGCAAAGGCCAAGCAACTCCCAAGAAAACTTGTGAATGGAACTGTTCTTACAAAGCCTCCTTTCCATTCCACTCCTTGTAACTGCTAGTGATCAGAAAAAACCTCTCAGCTGTTGCAGAAATGGATCCATTATCTTTTGTGGATTTCTTAAAATATTTTAAGAGCAGAATTGAATGCTATACTAAGATTACAGTTTTATTTCATCTCAGAGAGCACAAAACACTCTCTGTGCATATACACAGCAACTCACTTCTTTCCTGAAACAAAGTTTTCATTGATCCTTTGCCACAGACTCAGTTACTGTTTCTAATCATGATCAACATTTATTTAAGGTATTGTGGACTGTAAACAATATAAGCATCTGTCCATGTTGACATGAAATTCACTGGCAGGTTAGATACCTCTGTCAACTGGTCCCAAAGGGTTCTTTTTAAATTCAGAAAACTCAAAGTAAATTTAAATTACAATTTACAGAATAATCTTCAAATCAGCCACCTTTTGAGGTAGTGCTGTCTTGAGTAGATAAAAATCATAACCTGTCAATTCAATCCCAGGAAAATCTTTAGGATTATGTTTTAAAACAATGAAGACACTTTTTAAAAAAGCTTCTTTCTTTTTTTAATGCAGTGGATTCTGTAAAATTCCTGGTCCTGCTTGCTTCCATGGGGAAAAATAATCATCTTTTTGTAATGTGGCAATTACAGATACACATGTAAATAGAGCAGAAATCAAGGCATTTTACAACATTTAAAAAGATAAAAAACCCTTGACTGTGGGATATTTAGGGGATTTCAAGTCATGTTTTCCATAGCCTCATTGTAAAAATAAAGCGACCTTTTCTTTCTCCTCCTCCCCACCCCAAACTCTGAGGAAAACAGTCACCAAATGCACTCAGCTAGCCTCAAAGTCACACGTGCTCCATTGCAGATCTTGCTTTCAATGTCTCTTTTGTTTGATGGCTGGTGTTTCAACATCCTCAACTTGGAACAGAAAAAGGTCAGAGAGAGTCTTCTGGCATTCACAGACCTGCACCAGGCCCCGCCAAGAGAAGATTGATGCCATAGTACATTTCCCCCAGTCAACAGAAGGAAGTGGAGCTCCAAATCCAGCACCAACTACGTTTGTCAGAAAGATCTTTCTCCCAGACGTGTTTATTTTGTTGTATTCCTTGGTGGAACTTTTCTGCTGGTGCTAATAATACTTTTGAGTTACCCTTGTGCCATGTTAGTGCTTCAGTATCACAACGCAAACAGTTTCCCACCAGTAAAATGTTTCACCAGGACTTTCCAGCACAGAGCTTTGGGTTTTTTTTTTTCCTTCCCCTCCTGGTTTTGCTCACCCCTTGAGTTACCCCCAGTGCCCTCACGCCTGCCAGCTGCCCTCACTCCTTTGCCTGGGGAGGAGAGGCTGCACTATTAACCTTCCAGTGTGCAAGGCCAAGGTCCGTTCCACAGCTAGAGAGAAGCTGTTGCTAAAGATTCCTTAAAAGCTTTGGCACTTCAGTGCAGTTGGAACTACTCAACCAGAGCTGGGAGCCAGAGCTCTGCCACAGCATTAATGGGCTTTTGCCCTTTTAAATTTTATAAGCCTGTCGCCTTTCTGATGCACACATTTTTATTCAGAGCCCTAAATGCCCATTTCATATTTAAAAGAAAGCTTGCATAGGTAGCACCCTAAAACTACCCCAGGTCATTCATCTCCCCAGCACTCCTACTGTCTCTTAGGAAACCTTTGATAGAGCATTTGTTCAGGCTGCCAAGTTAAATCCTCTTCTCCCGTGTCAATGCATTGAAAAAAGCAGCCAGACCACCAGCTTCACTCAGGCCTGCTGAAGTAAATGGAGAAAACCAATTCCTCTGGCACTACAGAGCCATTAAGCCGTTTGCAGATTATTAACTGAAGCACAAAAATACACACCGCGCACCACCGGACGACTGCGCAGAGCTATGCCTTAAGTTCGCTTCTGCCTCGATAAATTGACGATACCCCCGCAGCGGCCGGGGCTGGCGAGCGGGACCCCGACAATGCCAGACAAAAGCGGCTGGGCCGCGGTGCGGGGTCACGCCGCCACCGCCGGGCAGGTTCCACCTTCAGCGCAGACGGTGACGGGGCTGCACTCGCAGGGGCACCCCCGAGGCGCCGCCCCGTGTCTCTCATCGCAGCCTCCGAGGCGGCACCGAAATTCAACTTTACACGTGCAAAACAAAGTTTACAGTCTAAAACCCCGATTATAGTAACAACTTCCTCCCCCTGTCTCAGGCTGCCGTATTCCTTCCTCGCTGCCGCGCCAGCCCAGAGTGCTATCCCGAGCGATGCAGAGGGGGGAAAAGGGAGGGGGGGACGACGACAAGAGCGTGGCTGGATGGCTCCTATTTTTATGTTTACATTCCCGAAGTGTCTTTTAACTGGCTGCCATTCCCCTCTCCCCGCGAGCAGCTCCGCCGGCCGCCCCTGGACGCGGCTCCCCCGTTCCCCTCGCACAAAGGCGGGCGAACGGCGGCCGGGTCGGGCCGGGCACCCCCGGCCCTCTGCCCCCGCGCCCCCTCCCCTTNTAAGAAGTCTCCGCACATTTTCTCCCCTTGCAGAATAAATATGTATTTTTTTTTCCCCTTCTCCCTGTACACCTATTTCCCCAGCGTGGCCGCTCCATTGTTTCTGCTCCGCCGAGACGCAACCCCTGCCCGGCCGCGAACGGGGAGGTGCGAGCAGGGAGCGCAAATAGACGCGAAACTTACCTACGGATTGCAAAGCAGCCTTGCAGCAGCAAAATAATAAGGAAGAAGGCAGGCAAAATCCTCTCTCCCCAACTGATTTGCAGCTCTACTTGGGTATTTTTAAATATATAATTTTGTTTATTCCCCTCCTTTCTTCCTTCTCCCCCCTCTTTCTTTTTTCTTCCTCCCCCCCCCCCCCCCCGTTTTTTTTTCCCCTTGCCCACAGACAGTGAAAAGGAGCTCAATGTTAGTGGGTGAGTAAGTGAATCAACTAGCAGAGAGCACAGCAAGTTGAAGTGTCAAATTACATTGGCTATTCTATTACCAAAGGGCCATGCTTTGTGGCTGCTGGCAAAATCTGTCCCAGATTCCTATCTGAAAGGGAGCTGCCTCCTACAGGGATGTTCTTCCCTTCGCCCTCTCCCTTTCCCTCTCCCCCCGCAGCATACACACACACACTCCCCAAATCACACCAAGTTAAAAATCTGAGGTATAAGTTAAAATACAAATATTGTCTTACAGTGTATTTTAAGGCGGGGATTCTCGTTTTAGTCTTCCTGAATACCACGTACTTGGAAACCCTTCCACTCAGGAAACTGAAAGCTGGAGAATATCTATACTCCCTTCGGTGTTTTTGTATTATTAAATAGGGAAAAACCACCCCGGACCCAACACATTCTCAAGCATGAGGTGCCTCTGTCTCTGTCGTCCTCACGGGAGAATTTTTACGGACATGGAAGGAACTACCGGACCGGCAGGGAGATTACACATGAACGCCGAGAGATCTCGCTGCTCCATCTATTGCACTGTAGACACCCCCTTCCTCCATTTATTGCCACCCTCGGGGCCGCCGTTATTTTCAGAGCCTGGAGCTCCTGCCACCCAGGTAGGAGCGGGCTTCTCCCGGGGGTCCCCGCTCCGCCGGGGAAGGCGGGTGGGCGGCGGTGCCGGGCGGGGCGGGGAGG